>VMBQ01001422.1:71726-82887 GCA_007657795.1 Dreissena rostriformis | reverse complement strand
ATATATACCTTTTTTGTAAACTCCAAACAGATGCGACTTTGAAAATCTTTTAATAAGAATCGTTTATTAAAAAAAAACACACTAGTATGAGCAAGCAGGAAAACACGTGTATTAACAATCACAATCTCATTAGCTGATTGTACAGGTCACTGTAAAATAATTGCAAATATGTCCACGGTCTTTAATAGTCCACATTCCATTAAGAGGTTACGATACAGTCACCTACAATTGTCATATACTAATTTGAATAGTAGAGCACTGTACACTTGACAAAAGGACTCACGATATTGTTTTAGCGAATTGCGGTTATGGTTCCGGGTTAACAGAATATAAAACAGCTATGTAGATAGTATAAAAACTATGTAACCTTTACGTCAATCGGTACATACATGAGGGTTGAATCTCAACATGGATCAAATATCCGGCTAGCTGTCTAAAACTCTAAATGCTTTCAATGGCGGGTCATACAAATCCCATATCGATACTATCTGTGGTCGAAACTGGCCTTTGAAAAGGTAATAAGTTGTTGAAATTTTGACAATTAACCTTTAAGCTTTACATGATGTTCAGTTATTTCCAATGTACACACAGCGTATGTTATTAGTAAGACAGAAATACTCGTAGTTCAAGTCATCAACTAATTTTGAGGAGGTGGATGATAAAAGTGCAAACAGTTATGTTGGGGATTAGCGAATGGGTAAAGGAACAAAACATATGAGAACTTTTAAAACTTGCTTATAGGTTTATTGCACGGGATATTAACATTTAAAACAGTTCATTTAACGTTGTTGAGATAAAAGAAAACGTACATTTAATAACATTCAAAAATAAACAAATTAATAAACAAACAAACAACAAATTCACTTATAAATAAAAAAGAAAACACTCAAATAAATAAAACACGCAGATATTCAAGTNCATCGAAAACAACATGATAAGAATACATAGGTATTTTTGCAAACGTATTATTCTGAAGTTACAAAACAAAATATCTTAAAAAGACCACTCTGCAAAAAACAGTTAATTTAAAACGTATATACTTGCAGAATAAAACAAACCATTACATATTAATAAGTGTAATTTTGACATCTTATTCTTATTTCAATTCCAACATTTATATTAATTGTTCATTTGTTTATTATATATACCTTTTTTTGTAAATTCCAAACAGATGCGACTTTGAAAATCCTTTAATAAGAAACTATTATTAAAAAAAAACACTAGTATGAGCAAGCAGGAAAACACGTGTATTAACAATCACAATCTCACAAGCTGATTGTACAGGTCACTGTGAAAAAATTGCAGATATGTCCACGGTCTTCAATAGTCCACATTCCATTAAGAGGTTACGATACAGTCACCTAAAATTGTCATATACTAATTTAAATAGTAGAGCACTGTACACTTAACAAAAGGACTCACGATATTGTTTTAGCGATCTATCTATGTAGATATGATACAAACTCTGTAACCTTTACGTCAATCGGTACATACATGAGGGTTGAATCTCAACATGGATCAAATATCCGGCTAGCTGTCTAAAACTCTAAATGCTTTCAATGGCGGGTCATACAAATCCTATATCGATACTATCTGTGGTCGAAACTGGCCTTTGAAAAGGTAATTAGTTGTTGAAATTTTGACAATTAACCTTTAAGCTTTACATGATGTTCAGTAATTTCCAATGTACACACAACGTACGTTATTAGTAATACAGAAATACTCGTAGTTCAAGTCATCAACTAATTTTGAGGAGGAGGATGATAAAAGTGGAAACAGTTATGTTGGGGATTAGCGAATGGGTAAAGGAACAAAACATATGAGAACTTTTAAAAACTTGCTTCAAGGTTTATTGCACGGGATATTAACATTTTAAACAGTTCATTTTACGTTAGTGAGATAAAAGAAAACGAACATTTAATAACATTCAAAATAAACAAATTAATAAACAAACAAACAATAAATTCACTTATAAATAAAAAAGCAAACACTCAAATAAATAAAACACGCAGATATTCAAGTATCATAAACATAAAATACAAATAAAGTACATTTCTTTATATGTTATTGCATGTGTTAAACGGTATATTTGTAATGATATTTAATTATAATCTTCAGATTTGTTTTCCTTACTTGACAGAACAGCGTAAAATTTAGCATTAAATAAATGCAGTATGAAATATGCGATAACGTCGTATTGCACACGAAAGTCTAAACACAACTTAGTTTTACCCGTACACAAGTGTTACCCGCACACTAAAACAATTAAAGCAAGAGAACTATGGTAAATCATGAAAGAAATGAACACGTTTATTGAACTGTATACGAAAAATCCGAACATCATAATATTAAGGTATCCTTAAGCATACTTTTCACGCAATAAAGTCGCCACAAGTTCAATATTCTTGATCAGTTTCCAGTGGCGTATAATCGAGTTGACGTTTACACACTCGTTTTCAATTTCCGGTGCGGTAAAACTAACCGGAAGTGATATACCGGAAGCCATGCCCACGTGGTACATTCGACAGATGACGTCATATACGAGATTTTGAAGGTCTCGTATGAGATTGTTGAAAATCGGTTCGTCCTCTTCGTTAACGATTGAAGATAAGACAGACGATATGTTTATCATTTGCCTGAAGTGGTTTCCGAGATTTGTTAAACCCTGTAAATAAAAAATACGAAATCTTCTATATTTATTAGATTCATTGATTTTATGAACAGTTTATATGTCATGAAAATACACAGTGTTGCATTTTCCACTCATTCTTCTTTAAATGATTGGACACAAAAACTGAGATAAACACAAAGTTGTGGCAACAAATTGTTTTCTGTGAACACGTCCCTTTTCTCATTAAACATAATACTCACTAGTCCAGTGAAAGCATCCGTAGGACTGACCGGTGTGTCCGCACATGGTATGGTCAGTGTCCGTAGTAAAGGGGAGTGGATCCGTTCAGAGATCTGAAAATTTACAGTCACGAGAAATAATTATTTTGGCTAAAAATGGTGTTGTCCGAAAATTTAGAATGTCCGAAAACTTAGAATGATAAATGTTCTTGCATTTTTTTATTGATGCAATATACTCTTTACCGATTTTTCTCGTTGACCATTAACCTTCATAATGCACTGGTATCCTTTTTCAGAAAATTGAGCACTTAAAACGGAAAAGATTATACAAAAGAAGACTCATTTTAGAATGCATTTAGATCGTCATTTGTTTTTAAACTGTATTAAAGTATCAATTACAATTATATTTTTTACAAAATTTCTAGTTATATCTGTATGTGTTAACTCTATTTATGATAATAAAATTTGTACTGGTTAATTCCAAAAACGATGCAATTAAAATACTGTTCAAATAAGTAATTTTGTATTCAAACTATTGTTGGATTATAATAATTTGAAATAGTTTAACGCCAGGTAGTATCAGATTTCGTTATAAGTGCCTTACATAAAGATTGTAAATCATGTTTGACATGTCCGATACGTCTTGAAGTGATCGCGAAAGGCGGCGGAGAGCACTCGGCAGACTTCCGCCATTATTCGGTAATCTTCGTACAGTCCCGCCACACACTGATCTTTCCCCTGTAAGTGTAGATGACCCAACTCCTACGCTCGCCAAAGCAACAGCGAAATCTGGAAGAAAATAAATAACACAAATTAATTATTTTGAAATTTAAACATATATACAAAACCGAATAACAGTTAAATATGCTCCTTTTGAATGCACAATTAATAATCGAAAACAAAATGATGTGAGTTAATAATAAGTTTTTTTTTCTTATTTGTATTCAACGAATAAATATCTTGAATAGAAAACTTGGCAAAATAATTTTATTTAAACTCTTATACTCTGAGAATGATAAAAAAACTTACATGCTATTAAGTTTAATATCGACATCTTATGTTTGTTAGAATAAAAAAATATATAAGTTAAAATAGTGTTTTGTCTTTTAATATAATACCTTTTTTTCAAATTTCCAGCGGATGCGACAATCTTTTGATTAGAAACCACTTATTTCTTATGTTTAAAAATACAAACAAAAACGAGATGAGAAAACAGGAAAACACATGGTATGCAAAGCATAATCCCATACGCTTCTCGCACTGGTCACGACGAAATAATTACAAATATATCCACGGTCATTAAAAGTCCAAATCCAATTATAAGGTTAAGACACTGCCTCGTTCAATTTTCCTATATTAACTTGGATAGTACAGCCCAGTATATTCGCCAAGGGGACTTCCTATATTGATTTAGCTAATTACGGTTACGGTTTCAGGTTAACAGAATAGACAGCCATACATAGTTAGTATATAAACTCTGTAGCCTTTATGTCAATCGGTACATATATTAACACTGTATATGTATATGTATGATTCATTTACTGCTGCGTCGTGAATGTGGATCGGACCTCAACAATGGATCAAAGAACTAGCTGAATAAAGCTCTAAATGCTTTCAATAGTGTGTCATATCATATCCCATACCGATACTTACTTGATGTGGTCGAAACTGGCCGGTTAATGATTGCTCGCCCGGCAATAAGTTAAACCATGTTAATTACTAGTACTTAGTGAAAATTTGATAAACAAGTATTTCCAATCTGGGCTTAAAGGGACTTTTGCCAGGTTTTCGTATTTAAAAAAAAAATCTTTAAATATGTTAACTAACAAATCTACAAAATGTTTTTAATACTTTAAACTAGTTATTAAGCAACAAAGTTCAGAACTAGTCATTTTACCAAACTGTGAACAAATCTCTTGGACTGATGCCATCAGAAAATTAGAATAACAGAAATAGTAGTATAAGT
The DNA here is from genome assembly GCA_007657795.1 of Dreissena rostriformis. Lineage (NCBI taxonomy): Eukaryota > Metazoa > Mollusca > Bivalvia > Myida > Dreissenidae > Dreissena > Dreissena rostriformis. Next base: position 78,071 of record VMBQ01001422.1, on the reverse strand, counting down.
AATCAGCTAGTTTCAAGTTAATTTATTATAAGCTCAGTTCATGCATTATATGACAGTATGAGCACAAATTACACAAAAATACATTGATAGATAAATAATTGAAGGGGCCTTATATTATACAGCAAACATTTTTTTTTCATTTAAATGGAGAGAATATTTATAAGTTAAACAACACACACAACAATTTTTAAACATTTGAGCACAGGGGAAAAACATGTATTAGTGAAATGTATTGAAAAACAAACACGAAAAACATGGTATACATAAACACTTTTTCAATATTTTCTTAACGAGCATACACAGTTTCCTGTACGTACTGTTATTATAATAATCGTTGGGCAGTTACGATTTAAATAAAGTACTTATTGGTATCGTATAATAATTACCGAGCATCTCAATGACCATGGCTATTATGTTCCCGATTACCCAACACTTTTAACCGATATAACACATTCTTTTTAAGTGAACCAGAAATGCAAAACGCGCTTTGGAAAAATGTTATAGTAAGCAGGCAATAAATAACATTTGTGTATTGTACTATCTAGAGCCCTGTTTTAATTAAAATTGAACACATTCGTGTTGATCCACATTCATTATATTTTCAATTCTCTAAATCTGAAGTTAACACTTAACATGTTTATTGTGTAGACTATAATTTCAGGTCGTCACTTGAAATATATTGCTTCAGAAACAAGCATATCAATCGTTTTTAAAAATTGAAATTATCCCAGTTTGTTTTAAGAGATTGAATTGTATTGGTTATATGTTTATGTGTTTGTAATTAAGATATGCATACATTTTACGTGTGTCGCGCTTGGCTATGCATATTAATTCGTACTTAAAAATGATTGGTAAGAATAGTCATAATATAAATAACCGCCTTTCAAGAAGATTATACAACTCGGATTTCAGAGTGGCAAATTTGTTGAAAGTCTCCGTTATCCGAAGTGCCCTTTATCGGGAATCAAAGTGTCTGCAACTTCATTGAATCACCTATTAAAACATGCTCTATCTTCGTTCACAGTACATTCTGTACTATCAAAACTTCAGTATTTGAAGCACAGTAATTACTCTACATGCTAGAATAGCAAATACTTTCTTGCAATATTTCTTAGTATTTTTATTTTGTTGAAAAGTGTAGTAATCATTAAGTTCATGCTGTTTTCCGATGGAATTTGATCAGGTTTTGGCAAAATTCAACCATTCTTCCGTAAAATTCTTTCGTAAAAATGTAAACAAATTGCTCGCTAATATGCATATAATGTTTGTTAACTCTGTACGTTGTGTATTGGAATGCCGTCGACCTACACACACCTTTCTACGAGGAAAATAAAAGATATTGCACGGAAAAAGTGTCGTTTATATATTTTGTATGTTCTATGTATATATTCCGACGCATAGTGCTTTTAAACTTCACAAGAAATTCTTATTTTGATTTATTTTCACTTTAAAATAAGATGAGCCTAAGTAATTTAGAAATATTGGTATTAAAGTGTTGAGTATAGGCTGTATTTGCTAGGGATGTCGTTGTATAGGCGAGTTATTGATCATTCGTGTTGGTTTTAAGTTCCGAGTTATTTACCGGTAGTTATTTTTAAGGCCAATATAGATGACGTCTGGTTATTCTGCCGAAAAGAGTATTGATCATTGGTCATTAATGAAAAAATCCCTTACACAATAATACACATTGAGCCAACATATTAACGTATTGCTATTTTGCATGTAAATACGTTTGTATAACCATGTTTTAACGTTCAATACTTGCTTTCAGATATAAAAAAAAATTGTCTCATTAAGATTAAGTTATTTAAAAATAAAATTATGGTACGATAAACCAATCTGTGTAATATCCGGCTGTAATGACCTTATAAAGCATATTTAGTTAGAAACAAGGAAACGCAACTTTTGTGTGAAGTAACGTTTAAATATGTATGAAATTACGTTTAACTATCATGTATATATGTTTTATGTCAATAAATAAATGAACGAACAAAATGAAAACAAACCATGAATTAACCTTTTCACACAGTTTTCTTTTTCAATGTCCTAATGTCCATAAGGCATATTAGTGGTATGTGTAAACAACAGGTTAATACATATGTTTACATTTTGGTATATTAATAAACTAAGAAAGTTAAAAGTATATGTACGTTGGAAACAATAAACGAAAAAAACTTAAGTTAAACAAATATAATACTAACAAGAAGATAGAGCAAATATCATCATTATTAACCCATTTATGCCTAGTGTCTAGAAAAAAAAGGCCTTGGCAAACATCGTAGACCCCGATGAGACGCCGCATGATGCGGCGTCTCATCAGGGTCTACGCTGTTTGCTTAAAGAAATGTTTCTGTAAGAAATATTCTAAATATAGAAATAATTATACTAGACATCCCTAATTTTGGAAATAAATTTATCTAATTTAGAAGGATGGGAGAGTCCACTAGGCATAAATGGGTTAATATCATCATCAACATGGCTTCTACCACCCCCATCATTCTTTGATTACTTGAACTAGTATTTCTGTCATTCTGATGACATCAGATTTGTCTAAATTGGAAATCACTGAACATCATGTTAATCAAGCATGTATATTTTTTTTCAATATTTCATCAAGTAATGAATGTGTTTTTCTTTGTTTCTTCAACTATTTTCCGGGCAAGCCTTCATTCAAAGGATACCAGTTTCGACCACAGGTATGAGATCTGATATGACACACTGTTGCAAACATCTAGAGTATTTATAGAACAAGCCGGGTGTGACATTCTTGTTAAGGTTCGATCTCCATTTGTGACGAAAACCCAACCAGCAATATAATAAAACAAATAAACTTGGAAATTGAAATATTGCACTGGTGTTACATGCTACTTATTAAATGACAACTGTAATTGGTCCTGACGTAACCTGTTTTTAGGATTATGACTTTCGATGACAGTCGACATTTGTTTTGTCATTTTACAATGACCTGTACAATTAGCAAAATAAATTTTGTTTTGAATTACAGGTGTGTTCCTGCTTTCCAATACTGATTTGTATGTTTAATATTGACGTTAGTAGTTTCGGATATATCAAAGGATTTTCAAAGTCACATCCGTTGGAAAAGGCTTATATACCCTAACACTTACAAACAAAACAATTTATAAGTTTGTTAATTCATATAAGAAGATGTTCAACATGCACTTTATAAAATGTAATGTTTTTTTTTACATTCTGGGATTATATACTTATTACATTAATTTATTTTGCAGAGTGTTCTATTCAAGATATTTCGTTTTGTTACTTCAAAATAATGCTATTGTCAAAACACTTATTTATCCACATTATCTTTATTTTGTTTAAGATTTTTAATTTTATATTTTATAGTAACATCTTTAACTTGAATGCAGTTCTGTACATTTTTCCATTGAACACTACTTAATTTGCGTTATTTCATTTCTTATAGATTTCACTTTTGCTTTGGCGTGCATGGGAGTTGGGTCATCGAGACTTCAAGGGGAAAGATCCGTTTGTGTCGGAAATGTACGAAGATTACCGATCAATGCCGGACACCTTCCGAGTGCAATTCGCCGCCTTTCGCGATCACTTCAAGACGTATCGGACATGTCAAACATGATTTACAATCTTTATGTAAGATACTTTATACGAAACTTGATACTCTCCGGCGGTTAAAACATTAACAAGTTTTATAATCAAAATATCAATCAGTACTTTGAATGAAAAACTACCATTTTGAAGTGTGTTTCATTGCCTCATCTTTGCAGTTATAAAATACAAATATAAGTAGAAATTGCGAACAACATATTTGCGATAGATACTTCCATAAAATGTTAAAGAAATGAAGATCTAAATGCATTTTTATATGAGCCTTTCTGTTGTCTACAACTTTCGCATAAAGCGCTCAATTTTCTGAAGAAGGATAACGGTACATTATTAAGGTTAATAGTACATTAGTAAATCTGTAAAGTGTATATTGCAGCAATATAAAATACCAGTATGTTTCAGACCTCCGAGCGGATCCACTCCCCTTTACTACGGACACTGACCATATCATGTACGGACACAATGGTCAGTCCTACGAACGCTATCTCTGGACAAGTGAGTATTTTAATTAAAGTAGTAAAGGGACGTGTTTACAGAAAGGAATTGGTTGCTCCACCGTTGTGTTTGTTTTAGTGTGTGTGTCCAATAATGTAAAGAAGAATGAGTGGAATATGCATCACCGTGTATTTTCATGAAAAATGAACTATTAATGAATTCCATGTCTCTATATCGATATAAAATTGACATAAGTCATTTTTTCAGGGTTTTACAGATCTCAGAAACCACTTCGAGCAAATGATAAACATATCGTCCGTCTTATCTTCAATCATTAACGAAGAAAACGAACCGATTTTCAAAAATCTCATTCAAGACCTTCAAAATCTCGTATATGACGCCGTATGTAAAATGTACCACGTTGGCATGGCTTCCGGCATTTCACTTCCGGTTAGTTTTACCGCACCAGAAATTGCAAACGACTGTGTAAACGTCAACCCGATTTGGCTCCACTGGAAACTGATCAAAAATGTTGAAATTGTGGCGACTATATTGCGAGAAAAGTATGCTTAATGATACATTGATACTGTGATGTTCGGATTTTACATTCAGAGTTAGATAAACGTGTTCATTTCTATTATGATTTACCATAGTTATCTTGCTATAATTGTTTTCTTGGTTTTGATATACTGGTAACACTTGTAACAACCATTCAAAATGTTGCTATGTTTATATATTGTGCATTTGAATTTGAAGAGAGGCGTCAGTTAATGTCTATATATGACAATTAATATTTTCTGAACAGTTTATGTCTATATTTATATGACTAGTAAAATAGCGGATTTTTTTTATTTTGGTGTAGCTAGTCATTGGAACAATACAAATTGTATTTTGTATATGATAACATAAATGTCGTTAACAGAATATGTAATATAAGTTAAGACCTAATTGTTTAGTAAATATGGTTGTATGATGACACTTGTCAGATGCACAAAAATGCTACTATGTATTTAGATTGTATTTGGGCCTGTGGCCATATATGTACAATATATGAATGAATGAATGTATGAACTTGTGTTCGGGTAATACTTATTTGTTTTCAGACTGTCGTGTGCAATACAACGATTCCGCTTATTTAAATATGTAATATTGTGTCTATTTGTATGCTTAATTAAGTGAGGTTCAGTCCAATAAGGAAAACAAAGACTGAAGATTAAAACTAGGTCTGAATATAAGAAAATACTGTCAAACACTTAGGTCATGTGATAACGTATAGAGATATACATGCTTTTATATATATGTTAATTTTACTTGAATAACTGCCTGTTTTTTATTTGCGTGTTGCTATTATTAATTAATGACTGACTATTTTATGTGTATGTTTATTAATGTGTTTATTTTTAATTGTGATTTAATGAACGCTTTAATTTTCTCACTAACGATTAAAACACTGCTTTGAATGTTAATACAATGTGCAATAAACTTTTAACAAGCTCTCATATAGTTGGTTCCTTTACACATTCGCTCAAACACACACTCAAAGGCTCTGTCAAAAATGCTGTTTACATGTATACAAGTTATATATTCACAATAAGTGCTGTTTTTTTATCGTTGAGTAGTATGAAGTTCAAAGTAGTTCAAATATGAAGGCAAAGGACATTATACAGCACAAATATCAGAATTTTACCAAATATATATATCAAAATATTGCGTACATATAATAATTATGAACTTTTAGAACATATATAGAAAATATCGAACATAAATATGAAATAATACAACACAAATTTGTTATACCATATATACATGTATATAGGAATTTATATAGCAGTATGTGGGGAAATTTAGCACAGTAGTTTAAGCGGTGTGTTGTGGGTATTTATCACAGTAAGATGAGCAGTATGTGGGGGACATTTATCACAGTAGGTTAAGTAGTATGTGGGGACATTTATCACAGTAGGTTAAGTAGTATGTGGGGACATTTATCACAGTAGGTTAAGTAGTATGTGGGGACATTTATCACAGTAGGTTAAGTAGTATGTGGGGACATTTATCACAGTAGGTTAAGTAGTATGTGGGGACATTTATCACAGTAGGTTAAGTAGTATGTGGGGACATTTATCACAGTAGGTTAAGTAGTATGTGGGGACATTTATCACAGTAGGTTAAGTAGTATGTGGGGACATTTATCACAGTAGGCTAAGTAGTATGTGGGGACATTTATCACAGTAGGTTAAGTAGTGTGTGGGTACATTTATCACAGTAGGTTAAGCAGTAGGTGGGGACATTTATCACAGTAGGTTAAGCAGT
>VMBQ01001422.1:56807-70426 GCA_007657795.1 Dreissena rostriformis | reverse complement strand
CATCATCATTAATTATTTAAAATGAACCATACTGAGCTGTTTTGTAGATAAGTATACATTTAATTGAAAAACACTAACATATAAACAAAAGAACGTCTATGGCAAAGACCCCATGAGCTTGGAATCAAGCGTAACAACAAAGGAAAATTGCATGCGTACGAAAATACGTTAAATAGCTCTAATGGGATTGGAAATACAACTGGCAAACATATGTATTAAGTAGATTGTTTCGTGACTTGTAAGAAACGACTACATAATTCTTGTGGTTCAGCCAGCGCAAAACAATAGAAGTAAGTATGACAGACTCTACCCTGCAACAACAAAGTTCCAACATATTAAAAGGTAAGTGATTTTGATCATGTTAAAATTAATATTTAAGATTCATGTTGACTCCCAACAGTATTGTGTATTAGTCACAGTCAGTTAACTGGTATGTTAGGGGTATAAATCACAGCCAGTTAAGCGGTATGTTTTGGGTATAAATCACAGTCGTTGTCTTAATGCCGGGCTAAGCCTTTATTTATCAGTCAGCATTCCGCTGAAACATGACTGGCAGTCAGTTAAGCGGTATATTGTGGGTAAAAATCACAATTAATTAAGCGGTATGTTTTGTGTATAAATCACAGTCAGTTACATGGTATGTTTTTGGTATAAACCAAGTCAGTTAAGCCGTATGATTTGGGTTAAATCACAAAAAATTCAGCGGTATGTTTGAGATAATAATCATAGTCGGTTAAGCTCTTGTTTGTGTAACCTTCATACATCTGGGTCAAGTCTGTAGAACATTGCGACAATTTTAAGTTACGTTCGAACTGGGTCAAGAAGGTACGGTCAGTTAATCACACGTTTGATTTCGTTATACACGTGAAATTGAAATATAATTGATAAAAACTACCAGTATAAAAGGTGGTGCTGCGAAAATTGTATCGATAGCTAGTTATGCCCTGAGGTGTTCATGTTGGTGCTGCGAAAATTGTATCGCGAGTTAGTTATGCCCTAAGGTGTTAATGTTGGTGGTGCGAAAATTGTATCGTGACTTAGTTATACCCTAAGGTGTTCATGTTGGTGCTGCGAAAATTGTATCGTGAGTTTGTTATGCCCTAAGGTGTTAATGTTGGTGCTGCGAAAATTGTATCGTGAGTTTGTTATGCCCTAAGGTGTTCATGTTGGTGCTGCGAAAATTGTATCGTGAGTTTGTTATGCCCTAAGGTGTTAATTTTGGTGCTGCGAAAATTGTATCGTGAGTTAGTTATGCCATAAGGTGTTAATATTGGTTCTGAGAAAATTGTATCGTGATTTAGTTATGCCTAAAGGTTCTATATACAAGGGTTTACTGACAAGGAGTGTAGAGGGTTTCCAAAGTTGATCGTATCAGGTTTTTTCATGATCACCTCAGTTCAAATAGTTGTCGTCATTTTTATATCCCATGACATGTTATAACAGCATTCTGTCACGCTATTTCTTTGTCTTTGAGATTTTTGAAAGATAAAAACAATGATTTACTTTCGTGTCTACCTTTGCTTATGAGTGATATATGGGTCTTTCGAATTCTTGAAGATCAAACTCCTAAGCTCACCAAAGCAAATAGAGAAAAATCTAGCAGGAAAGAAATAGTGCAAAATAAGCATTCTGGATTAAAAAAAAAATAATATTCAAAACCGCATCGAAGCTTTATGTCTTCCTTTTAAATCTAAAATTAATAATCGAAAACAAAGTTATGTGAATAAATAAGTATGTTGACAAACGTACTATTTTGAAGTAACGAAACAAACTATTTTGCAAAGATAAATCTGCAAAATGCATTAATTAAAAACGTATATACTTCCAGAATGGAAAAAAACGTCACATGTTATTAAGTGTAATACTGACATCTTATTCTTATTTGAATTCCAACACATATAAATTGTTTAAAAATGTCAAATATATAGATACTTTTTTTGGTAAATCCCAAACGGACGCGACTTTGAAAAACCTTTGATCGGAAACTACTATTAAAACAAAATACAAACTGGTATGAGCAAGCAGGAAAACACATCTATTAACAATCACAATCTTAGTAGCTAATTGTACAGGTCACTGTGGAATAATTACAAATATGTCCACGGTAGTCGATGGTCTAAATCCCATTCAAAGGTTACGAAACGTCCAAGTGTAATTTTCATACTCTGACGCCAATATTGTCGCCGCATTGATATATAGTTCGCTAATTGCGGTTTCAGGTCAGAAAAATATCAACAATTATGTCATTACAATATTAACTATGTAGCCCTTATGTCAATCGCTACATATTAACCCCTTAAATGTTTGCTTCATTTACTGCGACTTCTGTTTATTAAATGAATGTAGATTGAATCTTAACATGGATCAAATATCCGGCTAGCTGTCTAAAACTCTAAATGCTTTCAATAGAGGGTCATACGAATCCCATATCGATACTATCCGTGGTCGAAACTGGCCTTTCAAAAGGTAATTAGTTGTTGAAATTTTGAAAATAAACCGGCTTCACATGATGTTCAGTTATTTCCAATGTAGACACGACGTACTTCATTAGAAAGACAGAAATACTAGTAGTTTCAATAATCAACACATTTTTAGGGGGTAGATGATATTAGTGGAAACAGTAATGTTGGGGATAAGCGAATGGGTAAAAGAACAAAACATATGAGAACTTGGAAAAACTTAGCCAATGGGTAAAGGAACAAAACATATGAGAACTTGGAAAAACTTAGCCAATGGGTAAGGCAAAAACATATGAGACCTTGTAAAAACTAAGCCAATGGGTAAAGATACAAAAAATATGAGAACTTGGAAAAACTTAGCCAATGGGTAAAGGAACAAAACATATGAGAACTTGTAAAAACTTACTTAAAGGTTTATTGCACAGGATATAAACATTTTAAAACAGTTCATTAATCGTTCGTGAGATAAAAGAAAACGTGCATTAAAAAACATTCAAAAATAAACAAATTAATAAACAAACAACAAATTCACTTTCAAATAATAAAGCAAACACGCAAATAAATAAAAACATGCAGATATTCTAGCAAAATTCACATACAATAAATATAACATGTATTCCTATATACGTAATAACACGGCCTTTGTGTTTGATGGTATTTTTCTTAGAGTAAGACTTAGTTTTAATCCTCCGTCTTTTCTTTTCTTATTTGACAGAACTGCGCAAGAAATAGCATTACATAAATGCAGTATGAAATTAGCGATAACGTCGTATTGCACACAAAAGTCGGAAAACAAATTAGTATTACCGTACACAAGTGTTACCCGTACACTAAAACAATTAAAGCAATAGAACTATGGTAAATCAGGAAGGTAATGAACACGTTCAGCCAAATGGATACGAAAAATCCGAACATCAGAATAATTAGGTATCATTAAGCATACTTTTCCCGTAGTAAAGTCGCCACAAGTTCAATATTCTTGATCAGTTTCCAGTGGCGTAGAATCGAGTTGACGTTAACACACTCATTTTCAATTTCCGGTGTAAAACGAACCGGAAGTGAAATACCGGAAGCCATGCCCACGTGGTACATTCGACAGATGACGTCATATACGAGATTGTGAAGGTCTCGTATAAGATTTTTAAAAATCGATTCGTCTTCTTCGTCAATGATTGAAGATAAGACAGACGTTATGTTTATCATTTGCCCGACGTGGTTTCTGAGATTTGATAAACCCTGAAAGAAAAAAAAAGAGAAAAATACGACTTCTTCTGTCAATTTTATATCGATATAGAGACATGGAATTCATTAACAGTTTATAAGTCATGAAAATACACAGTGTTGCATATTCCACTTATTCTTCTTTCAATTATTGGACAGATCATCTTAGAGAAACACAAAGGGGGAGCAACAAATTTCTTTCTTTGAACATGTCCCTTTTGTCTAAACATAATACTCACTTGTCCAGAGATAGCCTGCGTAGGACTGACCATTGTGTCCGTACATGATATGGTCAGTGTCCGTAGCAAAGGGGAGTGGATCCGTTCAGAGATCTGAAACATACTTGCATTTTTAATTGCTGCAATATACACTTTACAGATTGCCTGACTTTTAAATTTATATTGCTATGGTATCCTTCTTTAGAAAATTGAACACTTTAAACGCAGAATTGTATACAAAAGAAGGATCAGTATGAATGCATTTAGATCTTCGTTTCTTTAACACTTTATTAAAGTGTCAATCATAATTATAATGTTTACACAATTTCTACTTACATATGTAACTCCAAAAACAATGGATGGAATCAAAATACTTTTTAAATATGTAATTTTGTTTTTAAACTATTGTTGGATTATAGATCTTTGGAATATTTTAACGCCAGCAAGTATTAGGTTTCGTTTTAAGTGTCGTACATAAAGATTGTAAATCATGTTTGACATGTCCGATACGTCTTGAAGTGATCGCGAAAGGCGACGAAGTGCACTCGGAAGATGTCCGCCATTCTTCGGTAATCTTCGTACATTTCCACTGCAAACCTCTTGAAGCCTAGATGACCCAACTCCTACGCTCGTCAAAGCAACAGCGAAATCTGCAAGAAAATAAAAAATAAAAATAAATTAATCATTCTGAAATTAAAAAATGTATACAAAACCGCATTAAATTTAGATATTTTCCATTTGAATGTAAAATTAATAAATTACGCTAATTATCATCCATGTGATACTTAGATTTAAGTACTTGTATTGACGTTTACATGATAATATGTATATATTTATTTAACTATTTGTAAATGACAAAAACAACTGTTTATGTCAATAAAACATTATGTCTGTCAAAATAATAAAAACAACATAATGTGAATAAATCAAGTATTTTTGACAAACGTGTTATTGTAAAGAAACAGAAAACAACATTACATAATACTAAGTCTAATAATGACATCTTGTTCTTATTTGAATTCACACATCTATTAATTGTCAAAAAGAAAAGTTGATGTATTTAAACCTTTTTTCTTTAAAATTCCGAACGGATGCGACTTTGAAAATCCTTTGATCAGAAACTATAAATATTTTTTGAAGTTGTCTCAAAATGAGAAAGCAGGAAAACACGTGTATTAACAAGCATAATCCCATTAGCTTCTTCTACAGGTCACTGCAAAATAATTAAAAATATGTCCACGCTCGTAAAAAGTCCAAATACTATTAAAAGGTTGAGACACGGCCAATTTCCATATACTAACTTGGGTAGTATAGACCAGCATGCTAGCCTTACTTAATTGCCGTCGCATGATTTAGCTAATTGCGGTCACGGCCTTCATGAATGGGGGTTAGAACTCAACAATTGATCAATGAGCTAGCTGTGTACAACTTTAAATGCTTTAAATAGTGGGTCATATAGACCCCATATTAATACTATCTGTGGTCGAAACTGGCCTCTGACAGGTAATAAGCTGTTGAAATTTTGAACATGTACCGGCTTTACATGACGTTCAGTTATTTCCAATGTAGACACAACGGATGTAATTAGAAAGACAGAAATACTAGTTGAAGTAATCATCTTATGATGACGGGGTGGATTCAGTCCCGGATTACCCAGTAGGCAGAGTAGACAACTGCCTATGGGTCCCGCGACATTTAGAGCCCCATGAGACCGTGACGAAAAAAAAATACGAAATCGAATGACTTGACAAAATCAATTTTATGTAAATTTTGTGTTCCGCTTAAATGCTTGAAATTGATTACCAAGTGACAAGCATTTATTATTTTCACTGGTTAAAAGAGTCAAATCGACTGGGCACCGGCGTTCTAGTAGGCACTTTGTCGACTAGGGGCCTGTTGCGACTACCCCAAAAGTTTCACTGTCTATGGGCCTCCACGGTGATTAATTTGGAACTGGGTGGATGATACTTGTGTTAACAGATATGTTGATCAAGAGCGAATGGGTAAAGGAGCAAAACATATGAGAACTTGTAAAAACTAACTTAATAGTTTATTGCACACGATATTAACATTTAAAACAGTTCACTAATCGTTAGTGAGATTAAAGAAAACGTACATTAAATAACATTAAAAAATATATGAAACAAGTGATGTGTTTGTGAAACACTATGTCCCCTTTGATTTTGACACATATTTGACCTTTGACCTTGATGATGACCTTGACCTTGACCTTTCACCACTCAAAATTTGCAGCTCCATGAGATACACATGCATACCAAATATGAAGTTGCTATCTTCAATTTTGCAAAAGTTATGGCCAATGTTAAAATTTGTGCAAACAAACCAACAAAACAACAAACCAACAAACAAAAAGACAGGGCAAAAACAATATGTCACCCAGTATAGACTAGGGGACATATAAAAAAAAACAAAAAACAGAAAACATTTATTCACTTATAGATTATAAAGCAAACACGCAAATAAATAATACACGCAGCTATTCAAGCACCATTAACATAAAATAAAAAATAACGTACATTTGTTTATGTGTTATTAGATGGCCTTTGTGTTTGACGGTATACTTGTATTCAGACTTAATTATAATCTTCACTCTTTCATTTCCTTAGATAACTAAATCGCACAACATTTAGCATTAAATAAATGCAGTATGAAATCAGCGATAACGTCATATTGCACACGAAAGTCTTAAAACAAATTAGTATAACCGTACACAAGTGTTACCCGCACACTGAAACAATTAAAGCAATAGAACAATAATAAATCAGGAAAGAAATGAACACGTTTATCCAAATGTACATACATGAATACGAATATATAAATGTATGTATACGAAAAATCCGAACATCACAATATTAAGGTATCCTTAAGCATACTTTTCCCGCAATAAAGTCGCCACAATTTCAATATTCTTGATCAGTTTCCAGTGACGTAAAATCGAGTTGACGTTTACACACTCGTTTTCAATTTCCGTCGCGGTGAAACTAACCGGAAGTGTAATACCGGAAGCCGTGCCCACATGGTACATTCGACAGATGACTTCATATACGAGATTTTGAAGATCTTGAATGAGATTTTTGAAAATCGGTTCGTCTTCTTCGTCAACGATTGAAGATAAGACAGACGATATGCTTATCATTTGCCCGAAGTGGTTTCTGAGATTTGATAAACCCTGAAAATATACGATTTCTTCTGTCAATTGTATATCGATGTAGAGACATGGAATTTATTAACAGTGTATATGTCATGAAAATACTGATTTTTACTTATTCCATTCATTCTTCTTTCAAAAATGGGAAACAATAACTAAGACAAACACAAATGTGGAGCAACACATTTTCTTCTGTGACCACGTCCCTTTTCTCTTAACCCTCTATCACTCAGATACGCACTTTGACGCGTGTGTAGTCCCTAAGGAAAGCAAATTCAATTTAAGACCTTTCTTAATAGATACAAGTTTTTAAAGCTTTCATTTCCAACCCTCAGATACTGATGAGCAGCAAACAGCATAAGACATAAACAGACTGCGAGTTACTCGCAGGCTGTTTTGGTGTTATTTCGGTTGCATATAGCAATTTTCACGTGCTTCTGAGCGGGAAATGGTTAAACAAAATACTCACTTGTCCAGAGATAGCGTCCGTAGGACTGACCATTGCGTCCGTACATGATATGGTCAGTGTCCGTAGTAAAGGAGAATGGACCCGCTCAGCGATCTGAAAATAATTGCATTTTTAATGATGCAATATACACTTAATACATTGTCTCGTTTGTCTATCAACCTTAATAATGTACCGGTATCCCTCTTCATAAAATTGAGCACTTAAAACGCAGACTTTTATACAAAAGAACACTCATTTTAAAATGCATTTAGATCGTCGTTTCTTTTAAACTTTAAAAGTGTCAATCGCATTGTTTACACTATTAATACTTATATTTGTATTTGTACACCCAAAAAACGGTGCAATTAAAATATTTTTTAAACAAGTATTTTTTTATTGAAACGCTTGTTGGATTATAAAACTTAAAAATATTTTAACGCCAGCAAGTATCAGGTTTCGTTTAAAGTTTCTTACATAAAGATTGTAAATCATGTTTGACATGTCCGATACGTCTTGAAATGATCGCGAAAGGCGGCGAATTGCACTCGGAAGGTGTCCGCCATTGCTCGGTAGTCTCCGTATATTTCCGCCACAAACGGATCTTTCCGCTGTTAGTCTAGATGACCCGACTCCTAAGCTCGCCAAAGCAACAGCGAAATCTGGAAGAAAATGAAAAACACAACTTTATTATTCTGAAATTTAAAATATATAAACGAAGCCGCATTGAAGATGAATATGCTATTTTTTAATGTGAAATTATTTATAGAAAACAATGCTGTGCATTAATACATATTTTTTTACAAACGTAGTATTTTAAAGTAACAAATCAAAATATCTTGAATATAACCCTCTGCTTAATAAATTTATTAAAACACTTATACTCTGATAATGATAAAAAACGTACATGCTATTAAGTTTAATATTGACATCTTATGTTTGTTTGAATAAACAAATATATAAGTTAAAATTCTTTTTTGTCTTTTAATATAATACCTTTTTTCAAATTTCCAGTGGATGCGAAAATCCTTTTGATTAGAAACCACATATTTCTTCATCTAACAGGATGAGAAAGCAGGAAAACAGATGTTATGCAAAGCATAATCCCATACGCTTCTCGTACAGGTCACGACGAAATAATTACAAATATGGCCACGGTCATTGAAAGTCCAAATCCAATTATAAGGTTAAGACACTGCCTCGTACAATTTTCTTATACTAACTTGGGTAGTACAGCACAGTATACTCGCCAAGGGGACTTCCTTTATTGATTTAGCTAATTACGGTTACGGTTTCAGGTTGACTGAATAGACAACAACTATGTTTTTAGTACATGTATGTAAACTATGTAGCCTTTATGTCAATCGGTACATAAATAAACACTGTTTATGTATGATTCATTTACTTCGGCGTCGTGAATGTGGATTGGACCTCAACAATGGATCAAAGAGTTAGCTGAATTAAACTTTAAATGCTTTCAATAGTGTGTCATGTCATATCTCATACCGATACTTACTTGATGTGGTCGAAACTAGCCGGTTAATGATTGCTCGCCAGGCAATTAGTTTAACAATGCTAATTACTAGTACTTGTTGAAATTTTGAAAAACAAATATTTCCAATCTAGACTTAAAGGGACTTTTTACAGATTTTTGTATTTTTGAAAATGTCATTAAATATGTAAACTTACAAATCTATAATGTGTTTAATACTTTAAACTAATTACTAAGGACCAACGTTGAACACAACATACATGTATTTTTCTCCTCGGGATTCGAACCAGAGACCTCTGGAAGCAAAAACTAGAGCTCTACCACTGCGCAACGCAGTCTTTAATTGGCGAAACATAAACGCTATGTTAGTACTCAACGGATTTTCCAAAATATCGAGGAAAAGCGTCTGAAACGTGATATTATTTTTCTGATTTTTAATGATTATCATCCATTAATTAACCAATATGTTTTCCATGTTTCTTCGCCAGGAGTGTTAGTTTGCTTGTATTAACATAATGTGTACATACTTTTTTAATATATATTTTTTTTAAGTCATTTTACCAAACTGTGAAAAAATCTATTGGACTGATGCTATTAGAATATTAGAAAAACAGAAATAGTAGTAATATTGAAACCTAGAAGTTAAGTAATCAGCTAGTTTCAAGTTTATTTGTTTTAAGCTCAGTTCATGCATTACATGACAGTAAGAGCAAAAGTAACACCAAAATACAGTAATAGATACGTAATTGAAGGGGCCACATATTATACAGCAAACATTTGTTTCCATCTTAAGGGAGAGAATACTAACAAGTAACACAACAAAAACGAACACTATTTAAACATTTGAGCATAAGGGAAACACAGACAATACTTAAATGTACATGCATTGAAAACAAACACTAAACACTTATTTCCTTGACGAACATACCAAGTTTCCTGTAAGTACTGTTATTGTGATAATCGATGGACATTAAAGGGACTGTAAACCACGAATGACGAAAAAAGAAAAGTTCTAAAATACCGTATTTTTTACAATTATTAGTTTAATGTTGATTAAAATGTCACGACTAGTATATAACATTACTTGAACAAAGTTGTTTTTTATTTTTACTTTATTTTTGTATTTATTTATTTTTACTGGGTATGTCTACCAGGTAACTACCAGTTAACTATAAATAACGCAAGTAGATTGATCATTATCGTCACGTGGTAAACCCAGGAATGCAAATTGTGCATGCGTTGTGAATTGTATATATTTTATATAAAAAAAATGATCAATCTACTTGCGTTATTTATAGTGTGTATATCGTAATGTCACCTATTTTCGCAATGTACTTTAGATTTCACATTGCGAAATTTTATAACCGAATATACTGAAAATATGAACTTTTTTCAAGTGATGTAATTTACCAGTCGTGATATTTTAATCAATCTAAACTAATAATTGTAATAAAATACGGTATTTTAGAACTTTTCTGTTTTCGTCATTCGTGGTGTACAGTCCCTTTAACGATTAAAACTTAATACTATTTCGTCTAGTGAAATATTTCTTATCAATAAAACTAAGTGATGGGGTGGTGTACAATGCTGGTGGTAACAGTATTGTTGATGATGATAATGATAATGATGAAAATTGCCCCATCTGCTTTTTTAAATTATATTTTCCTAACTTGATTGTTTTTTTCCTTACTTCCTATCGACGCGTTAAACTTCCTACATCTATTTACATAACCAACAGTTCATCTAGTCTATACTACCACGATTCGTAAAGGACATTTAAAAAGTGTATACAAAGGTTAATACACAAACGTAACACGTCCTCGTTTATAAATAAGAATGATTATATAGGTCATTATAACCGGACTTTTCAAAAAAAAGTTGATCGTAATATGGATTAATATAAATAACTTAATCGAAATCAGACGGCTTAGTTTTTATGTCAAAGAAAATATTTCAATTTAATAGAATAGTTACGTGTACGTATTTACATAAACGCATTTTTTTCTGCATACGGTGTTACAATTATTTTTCAATTATTGATAATGCTAAACATAAACATGTAAATATGTTGGCTCAAGTGGAAGTATTAACCCTTTGAGTGCTGGAACCGAATTATAAAGGCCTTTGCAAACAGTTTGGATCCAGATGAGACGCCACAGAACGTGGCGTCTCATCAGGATCCAAACTGTTTGCTATTCTGAAAGTATTTTTTGAAAAAAAATCAAAGAAATTGCTAATTTTAGAAATTCAGCAGACAACATTTTAGCAGACGACAAATACCCCAGCATGCAAAGGGTTAATGTGAAAGGGATTATGTTCAGGATTGACCAGTGACCAATACTCTGTTTTCGGCAAAATAACCAGATGTCAACAATTATTGGCCTTAAAATTAACTTAATAACTTAAAACTAAAAAAACGCAAGTGTGATAAATAACTCGCCTATTCGACGACATCCCTAGCATTTACGACTTCTTTTCAACACTTCCTGGCCAATATTTCTCAACGTCTAAAGCTCATCTTGCCTCAAGATGGACATAAAAAAGCATTTCTTTAAAAGTTTGAAAGCGTTGGAATATGAACGTGGAACAAACAAAATATATAAACCACACTTTGCATTACATGCATGCAAACTATAGATTACGTTATGTTATATAACATGGTCGGTATGTGTCAAAACATTCAAAGCTTAAGATTTTTATAACAAACTGAACTGTTGAAATGTGTATAATGAGTTTTTGAACTCGCGCTGGTCATATGTATACTGCGATATACGGTTGGCTCTTCGATAACAGGGAAAACAGAAGCCATGAGCGAGACGAAAGTTCTTCAGTTGTTATTTTCTTGCATGTATGTTCATTGGGTTTTCAGACACGGGTCATTTATTGGCCGATAAATGGTTTAGCACTTCGTATTGCGAAGAAAGAAATTCGCGGAAGAACGGTGGATGTCATGGGAAAAAAACTCCCTCAAAAATCAGCATGAACTGGATGATCAGAACACATTGAAACAAAATAAAAATACTTAGAAATACATCAAGGACGTGTTAATAAGTCGAATTTAAAGATTAATATGTATATCAATTGTACAATGTTAAAGGGACTGTAAACCACGAATGACGAAAAAAGAAAAGTTCTAAAATACTTTTTTTTTTACAATTATTAGTTTATATTGATTAAAATATAACGACTGGTATATTACATTACTTGAAAAAATCATAATTTCAGTATATTCGGTAATAAAATTTCGATATGTGAAATCGAAAGTACATCGCGAAAATAGGTGACATAACGATATTCACACTATAAATAACGCGAGTAGATTGATCATTGTATATATAAAATATATACAATTCACTACGCATGCACAATTCTCATTCTTGGGTTGACCGCGTGACGATGATGATCAATCTACTTGCGTTATGTATAGTTAACTGGAAGTTACCTGGTAGACATACCCAGTATAAATAAAAAAATAAAAAAATAAAGTAAAAATAAAAAAAAATAAACCTGTGGCCTCATGCCAATACGACTGTCTTCAGCTCAATAACAAAGCCAGTATGAATTCAACTCATTAATGACAATTTTATTAATTAACTTTATAATATTATCTTATTTTTCGTTTAAATGAAGTCTCTTCTTATCAAAAATCCAATTTAGGCGGAAAGTGTCGTCCTTGATTATCCTGTGCGGACTGCACAGGCTAATCTGGGACGAAACTTTACGCACATGCAGTATGTCCAGTTTTCTTAGAACGCGACAGATATCTGCGGAGGAATCAAACTGCCACTATTGAAAGATTCTCATATAAGGCCGAGTTTTTCCTGGTTTCTGATTGGCTGAATCTCGTATTGGCCGACCTTTTCCCGTATTGGCCGTGTTTTTCCATATTGGCCGCCTTTTTCTCGTATTTATACGGCGAGTTTTGAGCTTTATTCGCGAGGCTCAACTTGTATGGGGCGAACAAATTGAACACATTCTCGTCTTATAGTAGAAATATAATTAATTCAATTCAATTCAATTCAATAGTTTATTGGCAATCCGGTATTCTGCCTTTGGCCAAGAACATATATACAAAAGAGATGTGGCCAAGACAGGGAATCATACAATATAACATATAACATATTTAAGTATAAACAAATGTGTCAACAACAAAAACATGGGTGCATAATAACAAATAACATGTAAGACTATGCAATACATTACTGCGTGAAAACATGCAATTATACATCAGCTAAACGGTTTACTTTCTCGGATCTAAGTTTAAAAGCTTCTGTCAAAAAATTTGCAATAGTTTTGAGTTTTAGAACATTTGTGCAAGACATCATTGATATGTATTTACTAATGGTAGGCCAGGATGTCCTGATATTATATTTTATACGCAAATCGTTATATAATGGACAACAAAGTAAAAAGTGATATTCCGATTCACATACATTTTGATTACAAAGTTTACACTTCCGCTCTTCTCGGGGTATTCTATTATATCTGCCAACTTCAATTTCTAGACAATGTGAACTTAATCGAAATTTGCTCATTAGGATTCTGGAATTTTCGTTGGATATACAATCAAGGTATTTTTCATATTCGAAGCTTTTTTTAAATTTTAAGTAGAATC
>VMBQ01001422.1:42962-53871 GCA_007657795.1 Dreissena rostriformis | reverse complement strand
ATGTTATTTGCCGGATACAATGCGCTTATAAACCCATAACAATTAAAAACAATTACGTCGAAATAAAATGAATATGTTTGAAAATCTGGAAAAAGTAAATGAAATTGTCGAAAGTTTTAGGCCAAAAACAATTATAATCGAATGTTTTTAATGTTTTAATGCTTGGACTTATGTATTAACCTTTCATATATGTATGTACAAAATTTGATTGGCGTAAATGCTCGAAAACGCAATATATTCGTATTTGTTTGGGACAAGAATATACAAATTGGATAATGACCTAACTAGTGTATGGATAATTCCAGACTATTTTGAGTTTGGTTATTATCCACAGAAATGTTCATATCAGTTTGGATTTATCCATAAACTTTTATACCCGTCCTGCAAACACATGATTTTAACACAGAAACACACTAGGTGTTAAAAGTAAACTTTTAAAGGACATTCATGATATAATTTGGCATATCTCTGTTACAGTTTCGTTCGCTCTTTTGTCAATTAACGTGTAAATAATTTAACACATAGGTCGCATTTAATGAAAATTAGCATTTTCCGAAGACAAATTTATCGTTTTTTACTAGAAAACTATTATATCGTTGCAAAACTCAAAACGTATGTGTGCGTCAGACATTCATTATCACATGTGTAGAACAATTACGTCCTTATAGTTACTAAATTATCAAAAATGATAAAATAATAAACTACCTTTCAGTTTCAGTTTCAGTTTCGGCCAACATTTTTTTCTTCAGTTTGAATTACCCAACTCAGTTTGGATTATCGACGTACAGGGGGTGATTACACTTATCACATTCTTCTGGACCAAATATCATTAGTAAAAAAATAAAAAATAAAATAACAAAAAATATCAAATATAAGATATTTTACTTGTTTATACTTTGCAAGCAACCTTTAGTTGTTTTGTTTGTTTGTTTTTTTTAAAGAATTATGGAAAGCTTTGTAAAAGACCCACAACTGAGTTAATAATAGATCAAACTAATTGGACCTAATAAGTTTCGAACAAAACTATATTGAATAATAGCAATAGTATGAAAGACTGGTAGATTTATGGTTTACCTATTGTCCTTCGATTTTAAACAAAACTGCACTTTCATATCGTGAAGAGTTTTTTTTAGATCTATGGGTTTGTCATTTATTGGCATTAGCAGCTATGTAAAAGAATATTGTATTCAAAAGGCGTAAACATTTAATCAAAGTACTGGTGGGGCGATTTGCTGGATTTTTTTAACCATGCACTTCACATTGAAAACTTAAAATTGCTTTATTTTAATAAAATGTGCTTTAAATATATTCTAATGATTCATCACAGGTACCAACACAATTCTGTAATAGCAAAAAATATTTGCGGAGAAGAGTGGGTGGAGGGTGTTTTTTATCTGCAATATGGGCAAAAAGTATACAATTTTAGTGTAATGTGACCAATATTCGACCCCAAAACCGTCAACTTGAGGTCATAAAAGTGATAAGCCTTTAAGGGGTTTTCCTGCTATTTAAAAAAGGACGTAAAACGGACCCGATCCCAAACCAAACGGACTCGATCACAAAAAAACGGGTTTTCCCAAATCAGCATTTATAACTTTTTTTCAATTTAAGAAGAAATCAAGTATTAAAAAAAACGTTCGTGGGTATCTTTTTTTCACCATCATAAAAATTTCCCCTTCTGAAATGCTCATCAAAATATCTAGTTCAATCCAGTTTTGCCCGCCTTCACGGTGTTTACACACTCGTTGCGCGACAAACACCCTTGGTTTGTAACAGTTTGACATCATCAGCTTACAGCGCGCATTCAATCCATGGCAACGTCTTTCACAATGGCATTAGCACCCGAGTTACACGCAGTCCTCATGGAAGGTGTATACAGCGACGAGTACTTTGTTCCCATGACACATGTTCAATTTGTCACGTAATACTGTTTGTGAGCATTATTACTAATACAATGCGCTCGGAGCGAATGCAGAATCTGGATGCAAAGTTAGGTTAATTGCAGTAACGGACTTTATTTTGAAGCTGATTCTTCGGTAGACGCGTATAATGTTACCTATGGTGCGAATTGCAGAAGGCAATCGCCCCAAAAACTATTCTATTAAAGCTACGCCAAGATGTATAAAAGGCGTCAAACGCCCTTAGCAATGTCCGAATGTTTTCACATATAAGGGCCCGTAAAGCGTCCTTATCAATGTCCATTTGTGGTCACATATAAGGGCCAGTCAAGCGCCCTTAGCAGTGTCCGAATGTTTTCACATATAAGGGCCTGTGAAACGCACTTAGCAATGTCCGAATGTTTTCACATATAAGGGCCTGTCAAATGCCCTTAGCAATGTCCGAATGTTTTCACATTTAAGGGCCCGTCAAACGCCCTTAGCAATGTCCGAATGTTTTCACATATAAGGGCCCGTCAAATGCCATAAGCAATGTCCGAATGTTTTCACATATAAGGGCCCGCCAAACGCCCTTAGCAATGTCCGAATGTTTTCACATATAAGGGCCCGTCAAACGCCCTAAGCAGTGTCCGAATGTTTTCACATATAAGGGCCCGTCAAACGCCCTTAGCAATGTCCGAATGTTTTCACATACAAGGGCCCCCCACACGCCCTTAGCAATGTCCGAATGATTTCACATATAAGTACCCGTCAAACGCCCTTAGCAATGTCCGAATGTTTTCACATATAAGGGCCCGCAAAACGCCCTTAGCAATGTCCGAATGTGTTCACATATAAGGGCCCGTCAAACGCCCTTAGCAATGTCCGAATGTTTTCACATATAAGGGCCCGTCAAACGCCCTTAGCAATGTCCGAATGTGTTCACATATAAGGGCCCGTCAAACGCCCTTAGCAATGTCCGAATGTGTTCACATATAAGGGCCCGTCAAACGCCCTTAGCAATGTCCGAATGTGTTCACATATAAGGGCCCGTCAAACGCCCTTAGCAATGTCCGAATGTGTTCACATATAAGGGCCCGTCAAACGCCCTTAGCAATGTCCGAATGTGTTCACATATAAGGGCCCGTCAAACGCCCTTAGCAATGTCCGAATGTGTTCACATATAAGGGCCCGTCAAACGCCCTTAGCAATGTCCGAATGTGTTCACATATAAGGGCCCGTCAAACGCCCTTAGCAATGTCCGAATGTGTTCACATATAAGGGCCCGTCAAACGCCCTTAGCAATGTCCGAATGTGTTCACATATAAGGGCCCGTCAAACGCCCTTAGCAATGTCCGAATGTGTTCACATATAAGGGCCCGTCAAACGCCCTTAGCAATGTCCGAATGTGTTCACATATAAGGGCCCGTCAAACGCCCTTAGCAATGTCCGAATGTGTTCACATATAAGGGCCCGTCAAACGCCCTTAGCAATGTCCGAATGTGTTCACATATAAGGGCCCGTCAAACGCCCTTAGCAATGTCCGAATGTGTTCACATATAAGGGCCCGTCAAACGCCCTTAGCAATGTCCGAATGTGTTCACATATAAGGGCCCGTCAAACGCCCTTAGCAATGTCCGAATGTGTTCACATATAAGGGCCCGTCAAACGCCCTTAGCAATGTCCGAATGTGTTCACATATAAGGGCCCGTCAAACGCCCTTAGCAATGTCCGAATGTGTTCACATATAAGGGCCCGTCAAACGCCCTTAGCAATGTCCGAATGTGTTCACATATAAGGGCCCGTCAAACGCCCTTAGCAATGTCCGAATGTGTTCACATATAAGGGCCCGTCAAACGCCCTTAGCAATGTCCGAATGTGTTCACATATAAGGGCCCGTCAAACGCCCTTAGCAATGTCCGAATGTGTTCACATATAAGGGCCCGTCAAACGCCCTTAGCAATGTCCGAATGTGTTCACATATAAGGGCCCGTCAAACGCCCTTAGCAATGTCCGAATGTGTTCACATATAAGGGCCCGTCAAACGCCCTTAGCAATGTCCGAATGTGTTCACATATAAGGGCCCGTCAAACGCCCTTAGCAATGTCCGAATGTGTTCACATATAAGGGCCCGTCAAACGCCCTTAGCAATGTCCGAATGTGTTCACATATAAGGGCCCGTCAAACGCCCTTAGCAATGTCCGAATGTGTTCACATATAAGGGCCCGTCAAACGCCCTTAGCAATGTCCGAATGTGTTCACATATAAGGGCCCGTCAAACGCCCTTAGCAATGTCCGAATGTGTTCACATATAAGGGCCCGTCAAACGCCCTTAGCAATGTCCGAATGTGTTCACATATAAGGGCCCGTCAAACGCCCTTAGCAATGTCCGAATGTGTTTACATATATGGGCCTGTCAAACGCCCTTAGCAATGTTCGAATGTGTTCACATATAAGGACCCGTCAAATGCCCTTGGCAATGTTCGAATGTTTTTACATATAAGGGCCAGTCAAACGCCCTTAGCAATGTCCCAATGTGGTCACATATAAGGGCCTGTCAAATGCCCTTAGCAATGGCATAATGTGTTCACATATAAGGACCCGTCAAAGGCCCTTAGCAATGTCCGAATGTTTTCACATATAAGGGCCTGTCAAACGCCCTTAGCAATGTCCGAATGTGTTCACATATAAGGGCCCGTCAAACGCCCTTAGCAATGTCCGAATGTGTTCACATATAAGGGCCCGTCAAACGCCCTTAGCAATGTCCGAATGTGTTCACATATAAGGGCCCGTCAAACGCCCTTAGCAATGTCCGAATGTGTTCACATATAAGGGCCCGTCAAACGCCCTTAGCAATGTCCGAATGTGTTCACATATAAGGGCCCGTCAAACGCCCTTAGCAATGTCCGAATGTGTTCACATATAAGGGCCCGTCAAACGCCCTTAGCAATGTCCGAATGTGTTTACATACATGGGCCTGTCAAACGCCCTTAGCAATGTTCCAATGTGTTCACATATAAGGACCCGTCAAATGCCCTTAGCAATGTCTGAATGTTTTTACATATAAGGGCCAGTCAAACGCCCTTAGCAATGTCCGAATGTGGTTACATATAAGGGCCCGTCAAAGGCCCTTAGCAATGTCCGAATGTGTTCACATATAAGGGCCTGTCAAACGCCCTTAGCAATGTCCGAATGTTTTCACATATAAGGGCCTGTCAAACGCCCATAGCAATGTTCGAATGTGTTCACATATAAGGGCCCGTCAAACGCCCTTAGCAATGTCCGAATGTGTTTACATACATGGGCCTGTCAAACGCCCTTAGCAATGTTCCAATGTGTTCACATATAAGGACCCGTCAAATGCCCTTAGCAATGTCTGAATGTTTTTACATATAAGGGCCAGTCAAACGCCCTTAGCAATGTCCGAATGTGGTTACATATAAGGGCCCGTCAAAGGCCCTTAGCAATGTCCGAATGTGGTCACATATAATGGCCTGTCAAACGCCCTTAGCAATGTCCGAATGTTTTCACATATAAGGTCCTGTCAAACGCCCATAGCAATGTCCGAATGTGTTCACATATAAGGGCCCGTGAAACGCCCTTAGCAATGTCCGAATGTGTTCACATGTAAAGACCCGTCAAAGGCCCTTAGCAATGTCCGAACATGTTCACATATAAGGGCCTGTAAAACGCCCTTAGCAATGTCCGAATGTTTTCACATATAAGGGCCTGTCAAACGCCCTTAGGAAAGTGCGAATGTGTTGACATCTAAGGGACTGTTAAACGCCCTAATTGTCAGTCAAACGCCTAAAGCAATGTCCAATTTTTTTTACATATAAGTGCCCTGTTTTATCAAACATCTTACGTAGGACTGAATCTTTAGCGGACAACATGTTAACATTTTTTCCTGAAAATGTTCCTAAAATAATTAAAAGATTTAACGGGAGGGTGCGGGGGGAATTTCTATAGCCACAACTTCTATGAAAATCAAGTCGCTCGATCAAAATGACAAGGGACTCGATAAAAATGACAAGGGAAGACAAAGTGTAACCAATATATCCACTTCAATCTAAGTTGCAGGTCCATTACAACAATAGGATATTTAAAACTAAGCAGGATTGGACTGTTCACATATCGCCACACCTTCAATTAAAATTCCAGTCGCTCGATTAACACGACAAGGGAAGACATAGTGTCCCCGATATATATCTAATTCAATCTAAGTTGCAGGTCGAATACAACAAATTGCTATAGAAAACTAAGCACGATTCACTTTATTGGACTCTTCAACATCATTTATATATGAATATTACAGAAACTGAATAATGTACAAATACACAAACCCAAAAATGACACTGAAATAGCATAATTTACATCATTTAAATTCTACTAAGTACATTACAAAATGATACATACACTTTGGCAAAGTGTTTTACATAAAGAAATGAGGTTATTGATAAATACTATACATGTTATTCTCTTTTTTTTTACACTCATGTACACACGACTTCCATGGAAAACACGTTCTTTGCGATTTGCACAGCAAAAACACAAGAAATAGTGTCTAACAATCATCAAATATATTTATTATCTATTTGTCAAATTAGATCCTAGAAATATGTTTGGAAAATAGCGATTTGTTTCAGGTTTAGCATACCTCCCAATCCAAATATGCTTCAAGAAATGTAATACAATATTTTTAATTCGTACAATACTAACCCTCCCCCNAAAAAAAAATGAAACTAATAAACAGACAAAAAAGTACAATATATATATAACCGGAAATGAAACATTATATAATATCTGTTCCTTGTAGAATAAAAAAAATAAGATAGTTTAAGATTGATCAAATGTACACGTTTTAAAATTCACTGTAATTGTTTTTTCCAAGGCAAAGCATGTTGGCTTATTATTCCTTTTGAGCCAGGCTCTGGAAAAACCGGGTTTGATGCATGTGCATAAAGTGTGGTCTCAGATTAGAATGTGCTGTTCTCACAGGCTCATAAGGGAACACAATCTCGTCCTAAACCCGTTTTCGCTTCGAAGAGACTCCCTTTCAACGAAAAATACTATATTAAACACCTAAAAGTCCACCTTCAAGTACTTGGAAGCAACCCTATCAAAGGATGGTTCCAGCACTGCTGAGATCCGTATAAAAGAATCGCCATGGCAACTGCATTGATGGCCAGACTGAGCAGATTATGGACAAGCAGCTCCATCAGCTTTCTCACAAAGTACAGGCTATACCATTTCCTTGTAGTCTCTATCCTACTATATGGCTGCAGACCTGAACACAGGACACAGAACGCAGGACTCAGGCCTTTGAACACAAGTTTCGCCAAAGACTGCTCCGCATTTCCTACCAGAAGAACAAGATCAACGAGTATGTCCGGAACATGACAGCAGCACTTGTTAGCCCACAAGAACCCCTCCTTGGGACTTTCAAACTGTCAAACGACTAAAGCTGGCTTGTTTTGGAAACATCCCCAGGAACGACTCACTGTGCAAGACTGTGCTCCAGGGAACCCTAGACGGAGGTCACCGACGAGATTGTCAGAAGAAAAGCTGGATTAAAAATGTGAAAGAGTTGACATCTCTTCCCGTGGATGAGCTACTCATAGCAGCCCACATAAGACCTGACTGGGGGTGGATTTCTGTGTTGTCGTCTCCTATTTTCCCCCAACGGCAAGACCGGTCATGGGAATGATGATGTCTACCCTGATTAAACTATGCAGACTGCACGGACTTATCTGAGACGACAGTTTATGCAAATGCATTAACCCTTTGAGCGCTGGAAACAGATTTTGAAGGCCTTTGCAAACAGTTTGGATCAAGATGAGACGCCACAGAACGTGGCATCTCATCAGGATCCAAACTGTTTGCTAATCTGATAGTGGTCTTAGAAAAAAAAATCAAAGAAAATGTTAATTTTAGAAATTCAGCAGACAACATTTAAGCAGACGACAAATTTCCCAGCATGCAATGCATTAAGCGCGGTTTTCCCAGAGCAAGGCTTATTTATTGTTCAAAAGAATAACATCGAGGGGTGAATGGAAGACTGTCGTAACTCATATTAAATAAAGAAGGAGATACGACAGTTTTCCGTTCAGCCCTCGACATGTCTGCGTATTATTGCTATTATGTGTTTGAAAATACGTGTATTTCAATAAATTGAATCTCTGTATGCGTACAAATGTATCAGAGGATAAATTTGAACTTTCTTGAACATTTTTGAACTCAATTGATTAATTATTTTGAAAAAAATTAAATCAGATTGATGAATTTTCCAGACAAAACCCGTTTTCCGTGACTTCCAGATCTGGTAACTTACAGGGTGCAGGATCAACAGGGTTTTCAGGGGTTTACACAAGGGCTGGACAGAATGTAAACACACTGTTGTTGAAAAAGAAAAATCTCTATTTTTGAAGCAATTTTTAAATTCACTAAATAATAAAGCACAAACAGCGTTTTTTTGCCACAAATTAAAAAGCTACACAAATCACATGCATTAAAAAGTTTTAAGAGGGGTTACAGGGTAAAAGATATTATAACAATATATGCACGTGAACCATTCTCTACTGTGTTTAGCGCGCAACCATGTACAATGTACATGTCAAAATGAAGAACAAAATATCTCAAGTCAAGTAAATAAGCAAATAGGACCGAAAACTGCTGCCATTTTCCTTTTTGCCCAATCAATAAATCCGCCTAATGAATGTTTTGCAAGTTTGCAGCCATAATAGCATTGAATCAATAAATCACTCACACCAACTATTTAAATTGAAACTAAGAGGTACAAAAAACAACTGTGCATACTACACGGTAATGTAGAGTTATCATTTGTGTCGTGTTCTGAGAAAACTGGGCATAATGCATTCGCGTAAAGTGTCATCCCAGATGAGCCTTTCAGTCCGCAACTGGATTTTTGCTAAGAAGAGACATCATTTAAACGAAAAATTCAATAAAAGCGGAAATTGTCGTCCCTGATTAGCCTGTGCGGACTGCACAGGCTTATCTGGGATGACAATTTAATCACAAGCATTATGCCCAGTTTACTCAGAACACAACACATTTGACCATGGACACAAGAACTTCTGTTCTGCATTCTATCAAATAAGATTAAACAAAACCTTAATAAACATGAGCATATTAGAGCCGCGTTCTGGGAAAACTGAGCTTAATGCAGGATTGTAATGTGTCGTCCCAGATTAGCTTGTGCAATCAGCTTTCCGCTTAAACTGAATATTTGCTAGAAAGAGACTCTCTTTAAATGAAAATTACCATTTAAGTAGAAAGTGTCGTCCCTGATTAGCCTGTGCAGACTGCACAGGCTAATCAGGGATGACATTTTACACACATTCATAAGCCCAGTTTTCCCAGAATAAGGCTGATGTTATCATTTGACCAGACATCAGAACTTTTGCTCTGAATTCTCCAAGCTTAGATTGTAACAAAACCTGAATATACGTGTCGCCTTCTGAGAAAACTGGGCATAATGCTTGTGTGTCGTCCCTGATTAGCCTGTGCGGACTGCACAGGCTAATCTGGGACGACACTTTAGACACATGCATTTTGCCTAGTTTTCTCAGAACACGACACATATTTGAAAACATTATTCACAATGGCAAAGTATCATGAACATTGTCAATTTTTGTTGAAACTCAGATGATTAGATTTGAGTTTCTGCTCAGCTGAGTATTGAACATTTATGTCAGCTCAAAAACAGTCCTAAATCTGAGCTGTAAGAATCAGCTCAAAAACAGTCCTAAATCTGAGCTGTAAGAATGTGCACATACTCAGGGTTGAGTGATACTCAATACTTGAAAAAACTTCTGTGAACACCATATTAAGCATTACGATCAAACTCATCTAAACAAATTGAGTAAAACCTTGTAATTTAGTCAGAATATTGACTAAAGTATGTCCCTGATACTGGGCTTATGTTTTACTGTTGAAGTTGAACCGATATGGAATATTTCACGGGAACACATATTCTCCGCCATGTTTTATCCCTCCAGAAAAAGTAAAAACTTAATAACTACTGAGCCTTATTCAACCATTGTTTTATCCGGTCAACCAATGTCAGTTGTGTTTTTCTTTATATCGACGACGAGCAGTTTCCAGCATCAAATGTTTTCTATCTTCTAACGACAAATGTCTATCATTGGGGTTCCGGGAAAACGACGAAGCTCTAAAAAGGGTGGCATCCTACAATAAAACAGCCTGTGTCAAAACATACCTTACTTGCTCTGGGAAAAAACAGGTTTTAATGCATGTGCATGAAGTGTTGTCTCTGATTAGCCTGTGCAGTCTGCACAGGCTAATCAGAGACTACACTTTCTGCTTTTATTGTATTTTTCTATAGGAAGTCTCTTTTTAGAAAAAATCAAGCTAAGGCAGAAAGTGTCATTCCTGTTTAAGTCCTTCAGCCAAGTACCCAAAATTGAGGTGGGGTGTACCAGTAAGGGGGAAAAAAACTACACCTATATATCTTGGAAGATGCATGCCAGTAGCATATGAAAATGGTTGATAACAGTCTGGTACTGGCAGCTTTTGGTATTTTTTTCTCCTTTGAAGACGGGGCATCAATCAGCTTAATTTTCATAAATTGTCTGGGAGAAATTAAACCGTAGTTGGGTCAATATATGAAAAAAACACAAAAATTTTGCTACAAAAGGTATTTTAACTGAACCTGGTAGGATAGAAGCTTCTTTAAAACATATCAAAAGTTTACCACAATCGGACCTCCGGATTTTTTTTTTTTCAAGATGGCCGCCAAGATGGCCACCAATACCTATTAATGATCATAACTATGTAACTATACAATCAAATTTGATAAATTTGGTGTCTGTTCCTAGATTTCAAGGGGCAAAAAACACATAAAGATCATCAGACATTGTTTAAGTGTACAATAGTACACACAAATCCAACATGGCGTCGAAAATGGCCGCCAAGATGGCCGCCAAAACCTATAAATGATCATAACTATGTAAATATCCACTCAAATTTGATTATTTTGGTGGATATACATA
>VMBQ01001422.1:9954-30768 GCA_007657795.1 Dreissena rostriformis | reverse complement strand
AGCCATATAAGGAAAACTGCCCCGCCCCCTGGCGGCCATGTTTTTCATCCAACCTGAACCATTTTTGAACTTGTCCAAGATTTTATTGGGACACATGTTCTGAAAAAGTTTCATGAAGATTGGACTAAAAATGTGACTTCTAGAGTGTTAACAAGGTTTTACTATAGCCATATAAGGAAAACTGCCACGCCCCCTGGCAGCCATGTTTTTCAACCAACCGGAACCATTTTCAAACTCGTCCAAGATATTATTGGGACACATGTTCTGACCAAGTTTCATGAAGATTGGACAATAAATGTGACCTCTATAGTGTTAACAAGGTAAATGTTGACGCCGCACG
Organism: Dreissena rostriformis; assembly: GCA_007657795.1. Lineage (NCBI taxonomy): Eukaryota > Metazoa > Mollusca > Bivalvia > Myida > Dreissenidae > Dreissena > Dreissena rostriformis. The sequence continues at coordinate 30,428 of VMBQ01001422.1, read as the reverse complement.
ACGCACGAGGGACGACGCACGATGGACAAAATGCGATCACAATAGCTCACCATGAGCACGTTGTGCTCAGGTGAGCTAAAAATGGGGGGATTCTGGGCTGGAGCGTGGGGGATGGTTTGGGTGGAGTCTATTGTGGTATGTCAGGTAAGTGTTGTTTTGTCAAAGTATGAATCAAATCCGATCATAAATAAAGAAGTTATGGCAATTTTAGCAAAATTTAATACTTTGACAGTGACAGTCAAGGTAATTCAAAGGTCAAGGTAAAATTCAACTTGCCATGTTCAGTACCCTCATAATAGTAAGAAAGCATTTGAAGTTTGAATGCAATAGCCTTGATACTTTAGGAGTAAAGTGGATCTAAACACACAATTAAACCAAATATTCAAAGTTTCAAAGTCAAAAAAGGGCCATAATTCTGTCAAACTGCCAGTCAGAGTAACATTACTTTGCCTTCACAGTTTTCTTATGATAGTTAGCAAGTGTTTCAAGTCTTAAAGCAATAGCTATGATACTTTAGGAATAAAGTGGACCTAAACACAAAACTTAAGCAGATTTTCAATTTTCTAAGTATAAAAAGGGCACATAATTCTGTCAAAATGCAAGCCAGAGTTATCTTACTTTGCCTGCCCAGTCCCCTCATGATAGTAAGTAAGTATACCAAGTTTGAATGCAATAGCTTTGATACTTTATGAGAAAAGTGGACCTAAACACAAAACTGAACCGGACGCAGAAGCCGATGCAGACGCTCAGGTGATGACAATAGCTCATTTTTTTTTCAAAAAATAGATGAGCTAAAAATGTGCGATGTTAAGAGCGCTGCTCAAATGATGTATTTTCTCTTGACACACACATACCGGTTGCACAGCCAGCTCCAGCTCAAACGCCAGTGGATTAAACTTGAGAAGTCCAGAGCCGTTAGTGGTCGCTCCCTCAGGCTGGATCAATAATGGTAACTTGTGCTCTGCAAGGACACATAATAATTGAGCCGCACGCTGGGAAAACAGGGCCTGCATCAAAGGGTATTCTTCACCATGAAGACAAGTTTGAGTTGAGAGTATCATCTTAGTGTTTGAACTCATTCTACGTACCCTGTATGAAGTTTCGGAGGTCCCGTGGAATGTTTTCCTTGCTGACCCCGGCGACTAGGTCCTTGTATCCCAGCACCCACTGCAGCGGCTTTGGAACGTTGCTATGATAAGGCTGCAAACACAACAAGGGTCTCTGTCAAATAGTTAAAAGTCAAGGCAGTCAGTTGATAGTGAAATTAAATAGAACACATGATTAGAACTGCACTGTTATGTAAATGAATATTGTTAATTCCCAATAAAGCCAGTAAAGAACTATTTTAATTGAAAATAAGCTTTACGGTTGGCAAGTATGTAATCTCAGTAGTTAATCTTAATATTTTTAGGCGCTTTTTTTTTACTGCTCATGCTTAAATAAAAAGTTAAAACAAAACTAATTAAAGGTGAATTAGTGGTAACGATGTCCACCTAGTTCCAATTTCCACCCTGGGAGTTTCCTAATAATCTCTTTAGACACCATGCACTGGTTCTTCCCAGAAGATGGACTTGAAAGTGTCTCAATAAATTGCTTTAAAGCTTTTGATGAAATCAAACTTTAATAAATAGGTTTAAACTGAGCTGGGTCTCACCACAAAATGACTTATGACTACATCGATGACACAATGGTCGAGAACGGACGTGTTGTTAGCGACAAGCACTCTGGGTGTATCGGAGGTCGTTGATGGGTCTTCCTCCACCCAGATATGGACACCCAACACTCCAAACATTCCTCGAACAAACTGCCTGTAATTGTACATGTATTTTACTTTATTCAATTTATATGAAAATATATACAATTTGACTTTTATTTCAGAATTTACAGACATTACAATACACATCATCTATCACCTTACATGAATTTTTATGAAAATAAGATGTTTTCCTCAAACAAACTGCCTGTAATTGAATAATAAGCAAAAAATATACTGTACATGTATGTTATATGTTATTAAACTTTATAAACTATAGAATTTGACGAATTTTTCAGTAGAACTTTCAGAACACAGTGAGCCATCAACCTATTCTTATTATAATCAAATGTTCGCTTCTTTGATTTTTATTACATGTAGTATTTAGCTAATAAATAGGAAGGTTTTTAACCTGTAAACGAGCCTCGCTCTGGGAAAACGGGGTTTAATGCATGTGTGGAAAGTGTCATCACAGATTTGAGTCAATGCAGTTAGCACAGGCTAGTCAGTCCAAAAAACATTATCAATATCACAACAAAACTTTGTTCTATCTTCTAAAGTCATTAATCATTAACAATTGCTTCAAAATGAATCAAGCCAGATTGTTTGCTGAAGTCAAAAACAAGCAAATTGCAATAAGCTTCATTCAAAAACCAAGATAATTAAGGGTCTACTGATATCACTTTAAAATAAGATGATATGAGTTGCGTTCTGGAAAAACTGGGCTTAATGAATATCCGTCGAGTGTAATTACAGATAAGCCTGTGCAGTCCGCACAGGCTTATCAGGGACAACACTTTTCACTTTAATAAAAAAATTCTTTCACAGGAAGTCTCTTTTTTTGTAAACGAAAATCCAGTGTGGGCGGAAAGTATCATCCCTGACTAGCCTGTTCAGACTGCACAGGCTAATCTGGAACAACAATTTACACATATGCTTTAAAACCCGTTTTCCCAGAAAGAGGCTCAACGCTATTCCAACCTTCTGGCAAGTGCTCTGGGCATGAGACACACCACCATGTACGCGTGCAGAGCAATGAGCACCCTGCACACTATCAAGAAGACCCCAATCGGGAAATACAGCACCATCAGGGCATACTTGAAGCCTGGTGGGAACCTGACAAAAAAACAAGTGAAGGTCAATGAAATGTTCAGAAAACCATAAGCGCAGCAGATTCAATCCATATTCATGTACAAATATTAAAACAAAACTTGGCAGAAATTGTTTCTACTGGATATCTTACCAAGCAAATACAAAAAAATGCAGTGAATGCAGGGCTTTTTTCTTTCTTTAGCAATATTTTTTTCCAAACAATAGAAGACCATGCCCTTTCCCCAAATCAAGAAAAAAAGCCCTGGAATGATTGATTTGGTAATTATTAATTGTAAAGACGAGGCCAAAACACCAACTTTGGGGAAAGGGCCACAACCTTTTTTTTGGGGAAAAAAAAACAATTTTCTGGCTTTGGGGAATGAAAAATACTGAGGTAAATTGGAAATTTAGAGAAAATGCATGATTTTAAAGAAATTTCTGTAGGGGAAATGGCCTTTTTGGTTAAGGGGAAGAAAAAGAGGCCCCTTGCGAAGAAAGGTTTTTTGGCCCTGAAGACTACAGCAACTTTCTATACACAGGATATCTGGGGACTGGGGATGTAAATTATGTAAGAATTTCCATATCAAACATAGTAAAGTCATATTCAATTTGCACATATTTGACAAGGATGCAAATGTCCAACCTATAATAGGGTTGTCACACATCATCATCAAAGTCAGATCTGTGTCTGGACACAGAGTGTGACAGGCAGAAGGACAGATATCAATAAGGAAAGAAACAACATAACTTCATAATTTCAAACACAAATTCAAACTCAATTCGATCAGAATTAAAATTCATTAGAAGGGAAAGATAGGCGACTATACCTTCCCTTTCAGAAAGAATAACCAATAACTGCAAACTTTGTATACAGAAAGTCAATTTTAAACTGTTGTGGTTTGTATTTGTTTTGAATTCTTTGGCTGAATCCAAATACAGACTAACATATGCCGGCAAATTTCTATAAATTCAAGTTGTCTCCCAAAATGAAAATTTCCCTTTAGAATCAATATTATTCCCCATTAACAGTTTCGTCACATTAAAGTCATCCCCAAATTTCGTTTTCAGGCAATATAATTTTTTACCAAATTGAAAGCTACTTCCTCTTTCCCGAGGCTTTAAAAACCTTGCACTTGTAGTGGATAAAAAAAATGACATGTTGATAATTTTCATATTTGGCATTAAATATGTATTAATAAAAACCTGTGAAATATACGAGGTCCAAAATGTAACATGTTTTTGTACTACCTAGATTCGGTAACAAGAGTATTGATTTCCACCATTCTAAAATCTCTTCGCGATAAATATTCGTCAAAATATGCAAAAATAATGAAACAATCCTTCCATGGGCGCAGACATTTTGTAAAGGTTACACTCAACTATAAAACATATTTGTCGTTGATGACAGCCATCTACTCCACCAACCTCCGCGCAGAGATTTGTCTGGAACCAGCAATCGTGATACATCGACCAACTCCGGAAGATTATGCAATAATCGCCGCAATGATCCAGAGTGACAATTTCAACAGTTCGGTTAAAAAACTCGCTGTACAATGTCAGCAGTTCGGTTCAAAAACTCGTAATAAAAATTGAAATTTTGATAGCACACAATACACTGAGAACGAAGATAGAGCATTTCTTTTATACCTAATGATAAAATATGACATTTCTGCAGTGAAATAACAGCAGTGCAAAGAACACAATTTTCGGAATTTCTTTTTCTATTTTTAGATTATCATATCAAGATGTACTTCCCTTGTTTATATCCTTGTTTATNGTTTATTCACATTGTTAAAGAGTTTAACTTAAGAATTTCCCTGGAATAATGACGTCATTTCGTCAACAAAATGACGTCATTTCAATGAATTGAGGCACGCCACGGGAGAGAGGGTCGCTTTTCAGCGAAAGGGAAATTATTATTAATTACTTTCTTGAAAAAGCGGCATAAAAGAAACAGAAAATTTGTTCATGTCAGTGTAAGATCGTTTGTTATTTCACGAGAGATCACAGAAAAATTAAATTTTCACTCGTGGCTGCGCCACTCGTGAAAATATATTTTCTATGATCACTCGTGAAATAACAAACGATCTTACACTGACATAAACAAATATCCTCTATGTTTTAATAGGTTGTATGCATGATGTTGTAGACACTTTGATTCTCCATAAAGGACACGTCGGATAACGGAGACTTTCAACAAATTTGCCACTCTGATATCCGAGTTGTATCTTCTTCTTGAAATCCGTTTATTTATAGTATGACTATTCTTACCAAACATTTTTAAGTACGAATCAATATGCATATCCAAGCTCGACACAAGTGAATCTATGCATACCTTAATTACAAACACATAAACATATTACCAATGTTGTTCGTTTAAAAAAATCAGATTACTATTCAACCTCTATCTAGTAATAAACAGGGTTAATTCCAATTTTTAAAATAAGAGTTATATGCTTATTTCTGAAGCAATATATTTAAATGGACGACAGGAAAGAATAGTCCACATAAGGAACTTGTTTTAAATAGTAACTTGAGATTTCGAGAATGGAAAATATAACGAATGTGGATCAACACTATTGTGTTTAATTTTACTTCTAGCAAAGCGAATGTTGCACTTCTGGTTCACTAAAAAAAGAGTGTATTGAATCTGTAAAAAGTGTCGGAAACCTTGGCATATTAGTGCCATGGTCATTGAGATGATCGGTTAAAGAAGTGTCCATGAAAATGAGGTATCCGACTCTTAAAACATTTGGCTTTCCGCAAATACGTTAGTGAACTAAAGATTTAAAGGGACTGTAAACCACGAATGACGAAAAAAGATAAGTTCTAAAATGCCGTATTTTATTTACAATTATTAGTTTATATTGATTAAAATATCACGAATGGTATATAACATTACTTGAACAAAAGTTTTTTTTTATTTTTACTTTATTTTTTTTATTTTTTTATTGATACTGGGTATGTCTACCAGGTAACTTCCAGTTAACTATACATAACGCAAGTAGATTGATCATCATCGTCACGTGGTAAACCCAAGACTGAAAATTGTGCATGCGTAGTGAATTGTTTATATTATATATATATAATGATCAATCTACTCGCGTTATTTATAGTGTGTATATCGTTATGTCACCTTTTTTCGCGATGTACTTTCGATTTCACATCTCGAAATTTTATTACCGAATATACTGAAATTATGAATTTTTTTCAAGTAATGTAATATACCAGTCGTTATATTTTAATCAATATAAACTAATAATTGTAAAAAAAGGTATTTTAGAACTTTTCTTTTTTCGTCATTCGTGGTTTACAGTCCCTTTAACATTGTAAAATTGATATACATATTAATCTTTAAATTCGACTTATTAACACGTCCTTTATGTATTTCTAAGTATTGTTTATTTTGTTTAAATGTGTTCTGATCATCCAGAAAAAATGCGTTTATGTAAATACGTGCACATAACTATTCTATTAAATTGAAATATTTTCTTTGACATAAAAACTAAGCCGTCTGATTTCGATTAAGTTATTTATATTAATCCATATTACGATCAACATTTTTTTTGAAAAGTCCGGTTATAATGACCTAATTAATAATTCTTATTTATAAACGAGGACGTATTACGTTTGTGTATTAATCTCTGTATACACTTTTTAAATGTCCTTTACAAATCGTGGTAGTATAGACTAGATGAACTATTGGTTATGTTAATAGATGTAGGAAGTTTAACGCGTCTATAGGAAGTAAGGAAAACACAATCAAGTTAGGAAAATATAATTTTAAAAAGCAGATGGGGCAATTTTCATCATTATCAGTATCATCATCAAAATTACTATTACCACCAGCATTGTACACCACCCCATCACTTAGTTTTATTGATAAGAAATATTACACTAGACGAAATAGTATTAAGTTTTAATCGTTAAAGGGACTGTAAACCACGAATGACGAAAACAGAAAAGTTCTAAAATACCGTATTTTATTACAATTATTAGTTTATATTGATTAAAATATCACGACTGGTAAATTACATCACTTGAAAAAAGTTCATATTTTCAGTATATTCGGTTATAAAATTTCGCAATGTGAAATCTAAAGTACATTGCGAAAATAGGTGACATAACTATATACACACTATAAATAACGCAAGTAGATTGATCATTTTTTTATATAAAATATATACAATTCACAACGCATGCACAATTTGCATTCCTGGGTTTACCACGTGACGATAATGATCAATCTACTTGCGTTATTTATAGTTAACTGTTAGTTACCTGGTAGACATGCCCAGTAAAAATAAATAAATACAAAAATAAAGTAAAAATAAAAAACAACTTTGTTCAAGTAATGTTATATACTAGTCGTGACATTTTAATCAACATTAAACTAATAATTGTAAAAAATACGGTATTTTAGAACTTTTCTTTTTTCGTTATTCGTGGTTTACAGTCCCTTTAATGTCCATCGATTATCACAATAACAGTACTTACAGGAAACTATGTATGTTCGTCAAGGACATAAGTGTTTAGTGTTTGTTTTCAATGCATGTACATTTAAGTATTGTCTGTGTTTCGCTTATGCTCAAATGTTTAAATAGTGTTCGTTTTTGTTGTGTAACTTGTTAGTATTCTCTCCCTTAAGATGAAAACAAATGTTTGCTGTATAATATGTGGCCCCTTGAATTACGTATCTATTACTGTATTTTGGTATAACTTTTGCTCATACTGTCATGTAATGCATGAACTGAGCTTAAAACAAATAAACTTGAAACTAGCTGATTACTTGAACTACTAGGTTTCAGTATTACTACTATTTCTGTTTTTCTAATATTCTAATAGCATCAGTCCAATAGATTTGTTCACAGTTTGGTAAAATGACTTAAAAAAAATATATATTAAAAAAGTATGTACACATTATGTTAATACAAGCAAACTAACACTCCTGGCGAAGAAACATGGAAAACATATTGGTTAATTAATGGATGATAATCATTCAAAATCAGAAAAATAATATTACGTTTCAGACGCTTTTCCTCGATATTTTGGAAAATCCGTTGAGTACTAACATAGCGTTTATGTTTCGCCAATTAAAGACTGCGTTGCGCAGTGGTAGAGCTCTAGTTTTTGCTTCCAGAGGTCTCTGGTTCGAATCCCGAGGAGAAAAATACATGTATGTTGTGTTCAACGTTGGTCCTTAGTAATTAGTTTAAAGTATTAAACACATTATAGATTTGTAAGTTTACATATTTAATGACATTTTCAAAAATACAAAAATCTGTAAAAAGTCCCTTAAAGTCTAGATTGGAAATATTTGTTTTTCAAAATTTCAACAAGTACTAGTAATTAGCATTGTTTAACTAATTGCCTGGCGAGCAATCATTAACCGGCCAGTTTCGACCACATCAAGTAAGTATCGGTATGAGATATGACATGACACACTATTGAAAGCATTTAAAGTTTAATTCAGCTAACTCTTTGATCCATTGTTAAGGTCCGATCCACATTCACGACGCCGAAGTAAATGAATCATACATAAACAGTGTTTATTTATGTACCGATTGACATAAAGGCTACATAGTTTACATACATGTACTAAAAACATAGTTGTTGTCTATTCAGTCAACCTGAAACCGTAACCGTAATTAGCTAAATCAATAAAGGAAGTCCCCTTGGCGAGTATACTGTGCTGTACTACCCAAGTTAGTATAAGAAAATTGTACGAGGCAGTGTCTTAACCTTATAATTGGATTTGGACTTTCAATGACCGTGGCCATATTAGTAATTATTTCGTCGTGACCTGTACGAGAAGCGTATGGGATTATGCTTTGCATAACATCTGTTTTCCTGCTTTCTCATCCTGTTAGATGAAGAAATATGTGGTTTCTAATCAAAAGGATTTTCGCATCCACTGGAAATTTGAAAAAAGGTATTATATTAAAAGACAAAAAAGAATTTTAACTTATATATTTGTTTATTCAAACAAACATAAGATGTCAATATTAAAATTAATAGGATGTACGTTTTTTATCATTATCAGAGTATAAGTGTTTTAATAAATTTATTTAGCAGATGGTTATATTCAAGATATTTTGATTTGTAACTTTAAAATACTACGTTTGTAAAAAAATATGTATTTATGCACATCATTGTTTTCGATAAATAATTTCACATTAAAAAGTAGCATATTCATCTTCAATGCGGCTTCGTTTATATATTTTAAATTTCAGAATAACTAAGTTGTGTTTTTCATTTTCTTCCAGATTTCGCTGTTGCTTTGGCGAGCTTAGGAGTTGGGTCATCTAGACTAACAGCGGAAAGATCCGTTTGTGGCGGAAATGTACGGAGACTACCGAGCAATGGCGGACACCTTCCGAGTGCACTTCGCCGCCTTTCGCGATCACTTCAAGACGTATCGGACATGTCAAACATGATTTACAATCTTTATGTAAGGCACTTAAAACGAAACCTGATACTTGCTGGCGTTAAAATATTTTTAAGTTTTATAATCCAACAAGCGTTTCAATAAAAAATACTTGTTTAAAAAATATTTTAATTGCACCGTTTTCTGGGTGTACAAATACAAATTTAAGTATAAATAGTGTAAACAATGCGGTTGACACTTTTAAAGTTTAAAAGAAACGACGATCTAAATGCATTTTAAAATGAGTGTTCTTTTGAATAAAAGTCTGCGTTTTAAGTGCTCAATTTTATGAAGAGGGATACCGGTACATTATTAAGGTTGATAGACAACGAGACAATGTATAAAGTGTATATTGCATCAATAAAAAATGCAATTATTTTCAGATCGCTGAGCGGGTCCATTCTCCTTTACTACGGACACTGACCATATCATGTACGGACGCAATGGTCAGTCCTACGGACGATATCTCTGGACAAGTGAGTATTTTGTTTAACCATTTCCCGCTCAGAAGCAAGTGAAAATTGCTATATGCAACCAAAATAACACCAAAACAGCCTGCGAGTAACTCGCAGTCTGTTTATGTCTTATGCTGTTTGCTGCTCATCAGTATCTGAGAGTTGGAAATGAAAGCTTTAAAACTTGTATCTATTAAGAAAGGTCTTAAATTGAATTTGCTTTCCTAAGGGACTACACACGCGTCAAAGTGCGTATCTGAGTGATAGAGGGTTAAGAGAAACGGGACGTGGTCACAGAAGAAAATGTGTTGCTCCACATTTGTGTTTGTCTTAGTTATTGTTTCCCATTTTTTAAAGAAGAATGAATGGAATAAGTAAAAATGAGTATTTTCATGACATATACACTGTTAATAAATTCCATGTCTCTACATCGATATCCAATTGACAGAAGAAGTCGTATATTTTCAGGGTTTATCAAATCTCAGAAACCACTTCGAGCAAATGATAAGCATATCGTCTGTCTTATCTTCAATCGTTGACGAAGAAGACGAACCGATTTTCAAAAATCTCATTCAAGATCTTCAAAATCTCGTATATGACGTCATCTGTCGAATGTACCATGTGGGCACGGCTTCCGGTATTTCACTTCCGGTTAGTTTCACCGCGACGGAAATTGAAAACGAGTGTGTAAACGTCAACTCGATTTTACGTCACTGGAAACTGATCAAGAATATTAAAATTGTGGCGACTTTATTGCGAGAAAAGTATGCTTAAGGATACCTTAATATTATGATGTTCGGATTTTTCGTATACATACATTTATATATTCGTATTCATTTATGTACATTTGGATAAACGTGTTCATTTCTTTCCTGATTTACCATGGTTCTATTGCTTTAATTGTTTTAGTGTGCGGGTAACACTTGTGTACGGTTATACTAATTTGTTTTAAGACTTTCGTGTGCAATATGACGTTATCGCTGATTTCATACTGCATTTATTTAATGCTAAATGTTGTGCGATTCAGTTAACTAAGGAAATGAAAGACTGAAGATTATAATTAAGTCTGAATACAAGTATACCGTCAAACACATAGGCCATCTAATAACACATAAAGAAATGTACGTTATTTTTATTTTATGTTAATGATGCTTGAATAGCTGCGTGTTTTATTTATTTGCGTGTTTGCTTTATAATCTATAATTGAATAAATGTTTTCTGTGTGTTTTTTTTTTTTTTTTTTTTTTTTTTTTTTTTTTTTNATGTTTTTTATGTCCCCCAGTCTATACTGGGGGACATATTGTTTTTGCCCTGTCTGTTTGTTTGTTGGTTTGTTGTTTTGTTGGTTTGTTTGCACACACTTTAACATTGGCCATAACTTTTGCAAAATTGAAGATAGCAATTTCATATTTGGCATGTATGTGTATCTCATAGAGCTGCACATTTTGAGTGCTGAAAGGTCAAGGTCATCATTCAAGGTCAAAGGTCAAATAAATGTCAAAATCGCTCAAAAGGGGACATAGTGTTTCACAAACACATCACTTGTTTAATATATTTTTTAATGTTATGTAATGTACGTTTTCTTTAATCTCACTAACGATAAGTGAACTGTTTTAAATGTTAATATCGTGTGCAATAAACTATTCAGTTAGTTTTTACAAGTTCTCATATGTTTTGCTCCTTTACCCATTCGCTCTTCATCAACATATCTGTTAACACAAGTATCATCCACCCAGTTCCGAATTAATCACCATGGAGGCCCATAGACAGTGAAACGTTTGGGGCAGTCGCAACAGGCCCCTAGTCGACATAGTGCCAACTAAAACGCCGGTGCCCAGTCAATTTGACTCGTTTAACCAGTGAAAATAATAAATGCTTGTCACTTGGTAATCAATTTCAAGCATTTAAGCGGAACACAAAATTGACATAAAATTGATTTTGTCAAGTCATTCGATTTCGTATTTTTTTTTTTTCGTCACGGTCTCATGGGGCTCTAAAAGTCACGGGACCCATAGGCAGTTGTCTACTCTGCCTACTGGGTAATCCGGGACTGAATCCACCCCGTCATCATAAGATGATTACTTCAACTAGTATTTCTGTCTTTCTAATAACATCCGTTGTGTCTACATTGGAAATAACTGAACGTCATGTAAAGCCGGTTCATTTTCAAATTTTCAACAACTAATTACCTGTCAAAGGCCAGTTTCGACCACAAATAGTATCTATATGGGATCTATATGACCCGCTATTGAAAGCATTTAAAGTTGTACACAGCTAGCTCGTTGATCTTTTGTTGATGTCTAACCCCCATTCATGAAGGCCGTGACCGCAATTAGATAAATCAATGCGACGGCAATAAAGTAAGGCGAGCGTGCTGGTCTATACTACCCAAGTAAATATATGGAAATTGGCCGTGTATCAACCTTTTAATAGGATTTGGATTTTTGACGAGCGTGGACATATTTTTAATTATTTCGCAGTGACCTGTAGAAGAGGCTAATGGGATTATGCTTGTTAATACATGTGTTTTTCTGCTTTCTCATATTGAGTCAACTTCAAAAAATATTTATAGTTTCTGATCGAAGGATTTTCAAAGTCGCATCCGTTCGGAATTTTAAAGAAAAAAAGGTTTAAATACATCAACTTTTCTTTTTAACAATTGATATATGTGTGAATTCAAATAAGAACAAGATGTCAATATTAGACTTAGTATTATTTAATGTTGTTTTCTGTTTCTTTACAATAACACGTTTGTCAAAAATACTTGATTTATTCACATTATGTGGGTTTTTTTGACAGACATAATGTTTTATTGATATAAACAGTTGTTTTTTTGTCATTTACAAATAGTTAAATAAACATATACATATTATCATGTAAACGTCAATACAAGTACTTAAATCTAAGTATCACATGGATGATAATTAGCGTAATTTATTAATTTTACATTCAAATGGAAAATATCTGAATTTAATGCGGTTTTGTATATATTTTTTAATTTCAGAATGATTATTATTATTATTTTTTTCTTGCAGATTTCGCTGTTGCTTTCACGAGCGTAGGAGTTGGGTCATCTAGGCTTCAAGAGGTTTGCAGTGGAAATGTACGGAGATTACCGATCAATTGCGGACACCTTCCGAATGCACTTCGTCGCCTTTCGCGATCACTTCAAGATGTCTCGGACATGTCAAACATGATTTACAATCTTTATGTAAGACACTTAAAACGAAACCTGATACTTACTGGCGAAAATTATTTCAAAGATCTATAATCCAACAATAGTTTAAATACAAAATTACATATTTAAAAAATATTTTGATTCCATCCATTGTTTTTGGAGTTAGCAAATACAAAAAATGTAAGTAGAAATTGTGTAAACATTATAATTATGATTGACACTTTAATAAAGTGTTAAAGAAACGAAGATCTTAATGCATTTCATACTGATCCTTCTTTTGTATACAATTCTGCGTTTAAAGTGCTCAATTTTCTAAAGAAGGATACCATAGCAATATAAAGTTTAAAAGTCAGGAAATCTGTAAAGTGTATATTGCAGCAATTAAAAATGCAAGTATGTTTCAGATCTCTGAACGGATCCACGCCCCTTTACTACGGACACTGACCATACCATGTACGGACACAATGGTCAGTCCTACGGACGCTATCACTGGACAAGTGAGTATTATGTTTAGACAAAAGGGACGTGTTCAAAGAAAGAAATTTGTTGCTCCCCCTTTGTGTTTCTCTAAGATGATGTGTCCAATAATTGAAAGAAGAATAAGTGGAATATGCAACACTGTGTATTTTCATGACTAATAAACTGTTAATGAATTCCATTTCTCTATATCGATATAAAATTGATAGAAGAAGTCGTATTTTTCTTCTTTTTTTTCTTTCAGGGTTTATCAAATCTCAGAAACCACGTCGGGAAAATGATAAACATAACGTCTGTCTTATCTTCAATCATTGACGAAGAAGACGAACCGATTTTCAAAAATCTTATACGAGACCTTCACAATCTCGTATATGACGTCATCTGTCGAATGTACCACGTAGGCATGGCTTCCGGTATTTCACTTCCGGTTCGTTTTACCGCACCGGAAATTGAAAACGAGTGTGTTGACGTCAACTCGATTCTACGCCACTGGAAACTGATCAAGAATATTGAACTTGTGGCGACTTTACTGCGGGAAAAGTATGCTTAATGATACCTAATTATTGTGATGTTCGGATTTTTCGGATACATTTGGATGAACGTGTTCATTACCTTCCTGATTTACCATAGTTCTATTGCTTTAATTGTTTTAGTGTACGGGTAACACTTGTGTACGGTAAAACTAATTTGATTTCCGACTTTCGTGTGCAAAACGACGTTATCGCTGATTTCATACTGCATTTATGTAATGCTATTTCTTGCGCAGTTCTGTCAAATAAGGAAAGAAAAGACGGAGGATTTAAACTAAGTCTTACTATAAGAAAAATACCGTCAAACACAAAGGCCGTGTTATTACGTATATAGGAATACATGTTATATTTATTGTATGTGAATTTTGGTAAAATATCTACATGTTTTTATTTATTTGCGTGTTTGCTTTATTATTTGAAAGTGAATTTGTTGTTTGTTTATTAATTTGTTTATTTTTGAATGTTATTTAATGCACGTTTTCTTTTATCTCACTAACGAATAATGAACTGTTTTAAAATGTTTATATCCTGTGCAATAAACCTGTAAGTAAGTTTTTACAAGTTCTCATATGTTTTGTTCCTTTTAATATCGGCGGAACAAAATGTGGCTTGCGTCCGTTGAGTAAACAAACGACTTAGAAACTGATATTATATTCATTTTGTGATCAATACGACATTTATTGAAATAGTTGCATGATAATCAAGGTATAACACTAGTTACTAGTTTTTGAATGGCAGTAATACATAGAAAATAATCCAATCTACTTTGATATGAGTCTGGTTGAGGGAAAACTGGGCTAAATGCATGTGCGTAAAGTGTCTTCCAGACTAGCCTTTGCAGTCCGCAGTGCTAACACGTGTCACAGGCAGCATTATAACAGGCATTCGTTTGCACCATAAAAGCACATATACGATCACAATTGTTTGAATATGAATATTTATCATTGTATGACACTTTACGCACATGCATTAAGCCAGTTTTCCCAGAACAAGGCTCATTTTAATTAAATATTAACGACCTCATTCGTATTAATTACTAAATGTTGAGTTAGACTTCGAGCGGACGGACGAACACAGCGCCAAGCTTGGCCCGCCCTTTGCATTATAAAACCAACAACTTTTCGGGACATTTTAAACTATAGTTAAACAAGAGCTTTTCACAGAAAATAGCGCTTTATTATAAATAATACATTTTGCACAACAAGTATTGTATACACAAAGTCTGGTCGCTGTATCACCCCATCATCATCATCATCATCATCATCATCATCATCATCATCATCATCATCATCATCATCATCATCATCATCATGTCTTCGCCGTCATTTTCATCCTCATCCTCCTCCTCACCCTCCTCCTCCTCCTCCTCCTCATCATCATCATTATCATCATCATAATCATCATCATCACCATATCATCAGCATCATCATCATCACATTCATATTCATCATCGTTGTTGTCGTCGTCATGTCATCATCCAACCATTGAACCCACCAGCAGCATCACTAATCTTAGCATTTATGAACATCAGCATTATAATCGCAAAACGCATAATCAGTGACAGTTACATTTCTTCCTCACCATCACAACCACCACCGCGAACACCCCCGACCCAACCACCACGACTACCATTGTGAACTCACGAGAATCATCGTGAACGTTGACCTTCAGCACGGTGATTGTGCCGCTAATGCTGCCGCTGACGATAAGAAGTGGACTACCGTTTGGACTCTGCTCGGCTGGAACGAACCTGTGCATGCGCAAAAAGAATTATAAATAAAGTAATTCTGTGGACTCTTTATTTTGATTTTTTTAAAGACCTATCCATTTTTATTTATTTAACGCATTTCGTAAAATTGCAGAAGATTGTACTCGAATTATTTTCAAACATTTGGCGTTGTTAAACACATATTAAAAAATAACGATTTGATGCCAGATAACTCTAAAATGACATGCACATAAACAAAAAAGAAATAATCTTTGTAAAATTGTATTGTAAAATTCGAATTTAAACCTAAATAAATAGTTAAAATGTACTAAATACCATGATTATAAAAGTGCAGAATACTTTGCCAGGTCATGTAAGAATGAGAATAATCTGTGCTGTATCGTTGTTTATAACTAAGTAAACAATACATCTTCGTTCATTCAGATGCGATTATAAAAGAAAAAGTTGTGTGTTTCCACAAGCACGAGATACTTTTTTTGCCGACCCTAAACTTTGTCTTTGTATTTCATGCTGAGTTTTCTATCGTATTCGCTAAATTAACTTTAACATATAGAGGAAGAATGTTGAATAACATATTTGCACGATTTTTGTCATTGAACATGCTTATATAGGTGGAAAATAATTCGATCGGCCGATCACTTCGCCTTTGTTTGGAGATGTAGGTGAAAACAAGTTTAATGCTTCTGGCCTAAATAAAGGGTGTTGAATATAGATTTGGAAGATAGCTGTCCGGTATCGAACATCATTATTTAAGTGGCAAATAAATCATATATTATAACATGAAAATGGAAAGAGTTTTTGCCAATCTACATAGATACCCCATCAGTTTATTTAAGAAAACAAACATTTCTGTGGCCTCAAGCGCAGTGTGAGTGCCTCCGATGAAACGAGGACTCGTTGTTTAATGGCACAAAACACCAATCAAATTTAAAATGAGCCCTTCTCTGGAAAAAATGTTGTTTACTACATGTTCGTAAAGTGTTGTCCCAGATTGGCCTGTGCAGTCGGCACAGGCTAAGAAAGACGACACTTTCCGCATCTGGATTATTGGATTATTGCTATGAAGATACTTTCTTTAAACGAAAAAAAAAACAACATAAAAGCTGAAAGTGTCGTCACTTATTAACCTTTGCGGACTGCACAGGCTTATCTGGGATGACACTTTACGCACATGCATTTTCCAAGAGCGAGGCTTAAATATTTTTTTTAAATCACCTACTTAATATCTTCAGGATCGATCATGCTAACCGCACGTGCTGCGTACAGGTTGTTCCACGTGTAATTGAATCGCGTGATTCCGTGAATTAACGTTTCGAATTTGGGGGCGATTGTCGACAGTCTTTCGTCGATCGAGTAAACAGCGATGGTTCCCGGTCTTTCGTTGCCGATCATCAGTAACGTTATATGGCCGAAATGACCCACAGCGATGCTCTCAGTTTCTGGGCCCTGCACAAAATATGTATACATATATGAGCCTCGTTCTGGGAAAAACGGCGCTTAACGTATGTGCGTAAAGTGTCGTCCCAGATTAGCTTGTTCAGTCCATTTCGTCCCTGATTAGCCTGTGCGGACTGCAAAGGATAATCTTGGACGACACTTTACGCACGTGATTGCGCCTCATTTTCCCAGAGCGCGACTCATATGTGAAATATATACAGTTAAGAGATTACTAGTATTTTCCTGACCAGCGTTTAGTTGATTTTGCACATCATATATGTTTTAAAACAAAAGTTTAAATAATGCGTTCGTCAACAAAAACACATATTTTTAGTAAGAACTTTATCTTAAACTTTGAGAACTTCGAGAACTTTTTATAAATTATGTGTAACATGTATCTGATGATGGCTTTAGTGGTGATGGTGGTGTCGATGATGATGATGATGACATGGATTGCATCGCAACAGCCATGTTGTTGCCAGTTGCGGTAATAATGGTGGTGATGGTGATGATGACAGTTTAGGTGGCAGTGATGACCTTGCATGTGATCGCGATGGTCACACCGCTGGTGATAACAGTGAGGTTTGGGTTGAATGATTAAAACATCAAATTATCCTCGCATGAATAACCTCCCCCACCCCAACCCCAAAACAGTGGACCTGTAATACTAGATTATGTAGAGGCAGGCATTTCGGGTTCGCAAACTCACACACTTTTCCTACGAAGTTCTCCTACATTTCTTTTAATGTACAACATTCAATTATGCATGCCTTATTTCTGACGCTATTACGTTTCGCACGTGAACGTTTTGATATAGTGCAGTATCAATTGCTAACGTAATGTCCTCTTTTAATTTAAGTTCCACAACATGATTACTAGTATTTCAATGTGTTATATAATCCGAAACTCGGTGTCGGAAGCTGTTCGTTACTACTGTGACTAGCTCTTTGTATATGAGACTCGTTCTGTGAAAAATGGGCGTAATGCATGTGCGTAAAGTGTTGTCCCAAATTAGCCTGTGCAGTCAGCACATGCTTATCAGGAGAGACACGTTCCGCTTTCATGGAATTTGTCTTTCGTTTCATGGATCTCAGTTTTGAACGAAAATCCATTTTAGGTGAAAAATGTCGTCTTTATGTTGCCAGTGCGGAATGCACAGGCTTATCTTGGACGACACTATAGGCACATGCATTATGCCCAGTTTTTTCCAGAACGAGACTCATGTTTTCACCTTATCATCAGAACGTGTATCGTAGGTCTGAGTAACCGTGTCGGCAGTCCCGTAGTCGGTGTTGAACAGCTTTGGAGCTAACAGAGCCGTCTTCCGGGCAATCTCGTCGCCGCTATCGTACACGAGTTTCATGGTGTCGGCGCGCCGGAAGGAGAAGCTGCGCGCTCCGAAGGCATACAGTTCGTCGTATTTGTTGCTGGAAGCGTTCAATCCGCTTGCCGTGGACACTTTTAGGCGGCCTAAGGGTGAGTGTTTGTACATTTATATAATCAATTTATTAATTAATCAACTAATTATATTATTTAATTATACTTACTATTATATATACAAATGTATTATTATGTTGTGTTTCGTTATTATGATATAAAAATCTGGCCACGTTTTAAATTAACCGTCATCAAGAAGTTACGATTCACAATGATTTTTTGAAACGCAATTAGGCATACCAGTCTTAACTTACGAAAGCTTATTTAAACGGTCTTCTGCAATGTTGGACCAGTTAAAAACAATCATGTTATACGCTTTACTGAATGCACGAAACGAAATGGCGGTAATTACAAAAGATACGTGCATTATGAATGTTGTAACGTGCAAACATTTGAGGTATTTATAACATAAACATGTATCCTGGATATGTTTCGATGACCAAAAGCCCCGAAAAGCTCGGTCTAATAGTTATTCATGAACAAAACAATGAGTTTATGTTAAATATAACTCTACTAACAAAGGTATTATTTTTTAAATTAATTTGACTTTACTTATGCAAAATACATGCCCCTTTAAGACTGACCTAGGCTAGCCGACGTCTGCAAGGCGTGTAGGGTGGCGGGATCGTTTTCTACAAAAAAAGAAAGATTTAAGGGTCGCTCTGTTAGTTCGCGGCTCAATGCATGTGCGGAAAGTGTCGTTCCAGGTTAGCCTGTGCAGTCCGCACAAGATTATCAAGGACAACATTTTCCGCTTTAATGGAATGCTTCGCTCAAATGAAGTTTCTTGTACATGAAAATCCAGTATAGGCGGAAAATGTCGTCTCTGACTAGCCTATGCGGACGGCACAGGCTAATCTGGGACGACACTTTACGCACATTGATAAATAGCCGTTTTTACAGAGCGAGACTTAATTAAACGTTTCATGATGATAAAATATCATATACAAATGTGTTCTAAACTTAGTAATTGTTGGAGACTGAATAATGATTTTTTAATACTTTTTAATTTAGGGATAGCAAATTAAAATAAAAAAGGGAGTGAAACAGTGCGTCAGCCTTGTTTCAAACCGGAAATACAAAGTGTGTCCCAACTTTTTAGATTCTAGTTAATCAGTAAGGGGTTCTTGAACACACTCCATGCCCTCAATAAGCCTAAAGACGTCCATATCTTGGAAAAAAAAATATACAGACTATGAAAAAACCCAAAGGGAATTGAACCCGGATGAACTGCTTGGAAGGCAACCATTCTAAACCTTACAGCACCGACTAATGTAACTTAATGTTGACGCTATTTTCTAAGCGTGACATTAAACCTTGAAATACGCATTAATATAACGTTGATTGTGTCCAGTCTGTAATGGCACGTAATTGTGTCGTATTTGTGGCAATCGCAATTGCTATACAGTGTCTTGTATAATCAAAGCGCCGTAGGCGCCAAAGGCCTGGGGCTAGATTGAGTCTGGTTGGGAAGAAGTTTAGTGACTGAACTGAAGTAAATGAAAACGGATCCGCGCTCTTTTACTTCCAGATACAGTGTACATGTATGCTAACCTTATAAAGTTGAAGGTTTAATCTATTGCTCATGCTTAATATGCCTATCTAGTTTTAGACACTTTGACCTTTAAGCTCAATGTCATTCACGGGTCAAGGTCATCGGAAAATAGGTCAGTGGGAAGGTCTTCTCCAAAGGGGAGTTACGTACAAATATCAAGTAAATCCAATCATGAACAAAAAATTTATGGCGAATATAAAGTTTTTGGACGCTTTGACCTATGAGTTCAAGGGCCAATGTCATCAGAAAATATGTCCGTGGGAAGGTGTCTTGCAAAGAAGAGTTGTGTACAAATATCAAGTGAATCTATTCTGTAGTATGGAAGTTATGGCAAAAGTTTATTTTTTCGGATTCAGAGTTCAGAAACCAGATGCCTCCCTTCGGGGCATGAGAACAATGTATGT
>VMBQ01001421.1:153934-190124 GCA_007657795.1 Dreissena rostriformis | reverse complement strand
AACCAATTAACAGTAACACAATCAGTGCAACTTAGATGTAAGACAAACATAGATTAGAAGCAGTATGTCTGTAGACATAATGTTTCTAATCAATATGTGTCTTACATTTCACTTTAAGGTGTTACAATTGTTAATTAACTACAGAATGAAATACATTTGTTTGATATTCACTAAGCACTTATATACAAAGGGAGTGTCAAACAAATATATTTCATTCTCTAGGGAATTAACCAGTATTACACCTTTAAGTAAAATCTTCTCAATGACTGATATTAACATTTCTTATTAGTGTCAGTACATGGATTGACGTTTGTGAGAAGATATTTTATTGAGTATTAGATCAAATAAATAATGGATGCAATACACGGCGCTTAATTTAAATGGAGAATACAAAATAATAGTGCCTTATCGACTCAAACTTATACCCGAACCGTTAACGGATCATATTTGACAATATTAAATATATTCTGTGTGAAGTGATTGTCGTGAAGAATGACGGTTTAGGTTATAGGAACACGAGTATTTTACTACTGGTTTAGTGACTGCATTATACAATTATATCTTTCGGTGCTTAACAACAACCGCACAAACTATACATTACTATTAGCCAAATTTACTTCTCAAGCGTGTCAAAGTGGTAAAAACTGTCGATGAAAACCTTCGCGTTAACGGAAAACATGTTTTCTTATTTTCGAATGTAGCACTACAAGTATAAGCGGTAGGACTGTGATCATTCATAAGAAAAGTTTCAATGAGGTCGAAAGGATATTGTTCTTAATTATATCATTGTTTTTGCCACCAGCCGAATTTCCGGTTGACATCACATGCCACATCAACTTTCTTCAAGAGGTTGTTATGAAAGGTTTTAAAAGCAGTATTACAAGCCTTCGTTGTTTAACCTCGTGTGATACTTTATAAATTGTCCCGTGAATAATTGATTGTTATTACTTTGACTTGAAAAGCTGATTTTATTTATTTTTAGACAAACATAGGCTTAAGAGCTAGACGCGGTGATTGGAATGGTTAAACATTCAACCAAACTGACTCCATCTCGTAATCCCATGTTCGTCCGTCATAAGCCCCGATATTTAAGAGCCGTCCCTTGACAAACAATATATGTCTACAGCTATGAAAACATAGTATTCGTAAAGCATAAACAAGTTCACGTTTAGCGGGGCGAAAAAAGTGTGCAAATCACGATTTAAAATTTCTTTGAAGATTGTAGTTGGCTGATGAGGGATAGCCTGGGCCTCTAACATTATAAACCCGACCCCAATGATCCCGGAAATAAAATGTAACCCATAAAGGTTACAACATACCATGTTTTTCAATATATTTGTTGATCGTTACAATTCACAAACGCACTGGTAGAAGATTTATAAGCATAACATCTCAGCTACGCCCCACATTCTTAAATCTGAAGCTTTAAGAAAAACATCGAACTAGAAGGGAGGAAATAAAATATTCATAATCATAATCAAAGGTACATGTTTTTTTATATTAGAAAAAAGTCATCAGCACAAACATAATAAGTAAACGTTTGCACACACGAACAACATATTGTGTTGATAAAAATGAGCTGAAAACTGGTGTCAATCTTTTATATTTCAGTTGTGTTCGTATTGTCAAAGTTATGACATTTATCCGATGCCGTTGCACGTGAAATTAGTGTGTGAGCCTTTCTAAACGCAAAAGCTTAACGTCATACTAACTTATTGCGTAAAGTATGCTTTACAGTTGCCTGTTATTACTAACGATTATAAACATGAATAATTATTACAAGATTGCAAAGCATACGTAGTATACGTATTTTTTATCTTCAGTAACAAAATAAGCAAATTTCTGATACTTTTAAGTACTTATATTTACTTTCATTATATACGATATGCGTGCTTCCTTTGATTTCCTTCGTTCTCCGATAGTCTCTTGTTTTTGTTGATATAATCAGCCCGAACACCACAAAGTTCCGTTAACAACATTATTTGGAATATTTACGTGTTGTTGTTGTTTTTGTGTGTTGTTTCCATCTTGCCTTGAAATACTGCAATCACCAGGCACTGTGCAATTTGTATTCGTGTATTGTCCATTGCCGTTTCGGTTATTAGCCGGTAACATACTTTTATTCACGGTTTAATGCATTTGTGTAAAGCACCATGTTATGCAGCTTTTGATTTAGAGAATATAACAATGTGCAAAATCAATGGGGCTGTGTTGGTATATAAATATTTATGTAGTATATTTTCATTGAATATGTTCGTGTTATATAGATATTGAAATGCAATACACTTTTAGAACGTACCATTTTTTTTTTCAACCTGATGTTGTCCATATACCGATATGTTTCTCGTAATGTAACATTAAATTGGTTTCAGTGAACATAGTGAGCAAAAGTAGTTCATGACGACATGTGTTCAAGACGGCTTGATTTTTTGGAAGTTCAATCAAACGCCGCTGGGTTTTGTTTTCCGTCGTAACATTATTCGTACGTATCAAGGAGTTAAATAACTTTAATATAATACTTATTGTAGTGTATACTAACTTAAACGGTTTGCTAGTACAATAAAAGCAAACAAAACTATGAAAATACTTAAGAAAGAGTACTGGTCTTTCCTTTTTTCTTAAAGCCTTCTAGCATTGTATAAAGATATATTTAAATATGCCGATACTTTTAGAGTATGCTCCTCAAAAGAAAGAGACAGTTCAAAAATAAGCAGAGAGCAATAGCTCCTACCATACTTATAAATGAGTGGTTGTTCTTGTACTGTGTACTACTTCTTAATGTCCTTTGTCAATGCACACATCATTAAAAACTTGTTATACACACAGAGTTACGCTCCGCACGAAAAATAACTAAGGGAAATAACTTTCCGTAAATCCGTAAGCAATCCGTATAAAGTTTCTGTTCGGTGTGTGTAATAACGACGAGGCTAATGAACCCAATTTCCGGCGCCTCATAAGTCATATGTGGTTGGCTGAGGAATCTGTCACTTGGTAACTTATTAAATAATGAAGCCAAAGCGTGGCGAAAGAGGTACACATAAGATAACGTTTAGAGGGAAAAACAATGGCAACATAATGTCGTATAACTGGATTTACACATTAAATCTACAAGTTATTTAGCAACCAAAAAGGAAATAACGTATCAAACAAATTAAATGGTCATTTTAATAAAACTATTATATATTATATTTCGATGCCAAAATAATGATCTAATAAAACATAAATGCAAATTTAGCTTTCAATTTCTACAACTGGTATTCAAAAATTGGGAAAAGGGAAAAAAATCAAGTTTGTTCCAAAAGTTTCCTCCAAATTTAACTTTTCTGTACCTTAAGCCCAGTCTTTACACTTCTCTACCAGTTAAATGTTGACGTATTGCGATTATTTGTGTTATGACATTTCGGGGACATGATAACCACTCAGTCATGTTCTAAAAAAAAACCAACTAAGAAATACTGATATTTGTAAAATCTATTCTTTAGTTTAGTACAAGGTTAATATCAGAGGTCAAGTAATTTACCTCAGGTATATCCTTAAGTTTTAACAATCAATTTCAAACTCTTAAAACAGTCACACATCAAGGTATATCTTTACATGTATCATCAATTTTCTTAATTAAACTTTGTTAACTGCCACAAACATTTCATGAATTTGATATAATTATTGTCGGATACAATTCTGTGCAAACTTATTTCACCAAATAATATTGTGATGGAAAAACGTAGTGATTATCTTTAAATACACGATCAAGTGTAACCAATGTTTCTTTTTTGTTATATATTGAAATATTAAGATAGTTTTGGCGTTGTTGTTTTTTTTACGAATTTTAAATGTCAGAATACAGTAATTTTTCATGATATTGTGCAAATTGCGGATTATACAATTTCGTTTTTGACGTTTCAATATCCTTAACAGTGATTACTTTTGTTCAACATATTTGAAGTAATCATTTATTTACAAAACAGACGAGATATATGTAGAAAAATAAAATTGCAATATTCAGAAGTATACATGTATACTAATTGTTGTACTAACATGTTTCTTTTTACTGATACAGTATTTGTAAAAAAGAGTTTAAGTACTTAAATAATTCTATTATCATTGAAATGCAGCATTCCAAACAATAGCGTGAATAAACGTCAGTAAAAATATAACTTAGCATCACAGAATAAATTGCTGGTGTTGGCATGTGCAAATTCGTTGCGTTATTTATAGTTTGGATTATGCATTCTGTTGTTAGATTATAATAAATGTGCATACGTGTTACCTAATTTTCCGTATAAACCGAGAAATGAGCAGTCACAATGCGGAAGCACGACATGTCGTAAGAGTTTTTCGACAACATGGAGTGATTGTACCTTGAAGCATTTCATCATGGCACGAAACGTCTTATGACAAGAATCCTTAAAGATTCTGTGTCAAAATGCTATTTGCATAGATTTGAAAGTTCCACGAAACGTAAAGTACCATTACCGGAAACGTCTTATACATCAGACGGATATTTTATTTTGATGTTTATAAAAGTTTAAAAAAGTAATTTGAAAGTAAAGAAGAACAGAACAAAAATATTGAAGTTTGAACGTTCCGTTTTATACACACCAGTTTGCCTTAAGAACCTTTATTAGTCCAACAATAATCTGACATAAATTAAAATGAAAATAGAGTAAAAATTATCGAGACCAATGGCTAATACGCTGCTAAATAGCTTTGTTGTGGTGAATAAATGACGACCATGATCTACTTATCTGCAAAAAAGGATTCGAAGCCTCTTAGATATGGATAGGCTCTGAAATCTGTACAGACGTTTTGACAGATGATTATGTTATACCCCCGCTACCACCATCCACGCGTCCACAAAAGCACACAACAAAACGAACAATAGCAAACGATATGAGGCAACAAACATATTTGTATAATTGCATCTATTAAATTCTGAATATAAATGTTCATTCAAATATATTTCTGACCTTTCTTAGATAGTGTAGTTTCGTATTTCCTTCATTCATATCTGGCACAAGAAATGCTTCACAAAATTAGTGTCTGCGAAAACAACATTAGTCTCTGAGAAAAAAAGCTGTCCATCCGTTGACAGTGATGCAAAAAGAAGAGATATTTATGACAATCAATGGTTAATAAGCCGCCAAAGGGTTCTGTCTGCACAGGAATTACTGATTGCTTTTATAAACTGGATTCATTTTCAGACATCGGTAACCAAACACTTATAGAAGCGCATGCTTGAAAAGTGCAAAGATAATAAGACTAAACACATAAAGGAAAAATAGTTTCCTGAGAGGTCGAACGATTGGCAAACTAGAAAAAGGTGATGATGATGTATGCGGGGTTGCATTTTGTTTTAAAGTTATTTCGTATGGGAATTTTTAATTAAAATCTCAGTCAAAGTAAAACCAGTGTCAAGAGTCTTTTAAGACTCTATTTAAATATTTTTAAAACACACACTTACCGCATTTGCACATGTTTAAATTGTCATAAAGTAATTAGTTCATAAGAAATCCTATTTATCCATATTCCATGTATTAATCAAAATGTGAGATGAGTATTTATTTTCACCTTTGCATATAAATATTTTCATTGCAACGACTTAACATATGCGAATCAGACGTTTTAATTTAGTTTTATAACATATGTTTACTGACCAAAATGATTTTCACATTATCGCTGAACAAGAAAGCAAATGATAAGTCGCCATGAAGTTGTGTCCACATTTCAGCTTAAACTGACTAAAATCGTCAACATTTTAACAAGCAGCTTCAAACTACAATGTATTTGCAAGTACGGTCTATCGTTTTCGATATCAGTCAAGTATTTTATCCTTTATGAAATGTAGAGAACATGTACGAATTATGAAAACTCGCACACCATTATATGTAATACACTGCTACGGCCAACGACAAACAGGGAACAACCTATCTTTAGAAACACGAAATGCCGATACAATTAGCAGTTTAAAGTAATACTGATCAGATCAAACCTTATTTACTTTACTGCTATGGCGAGAGACACCCACATATGCTGCAATCCAGAATCAGAGATAAACCACTTTACTACAGGGACATAATTATGTATATTTAAATGGTATTTCGTCACCATAATGTACTTCTGGTGAGGTGAAAACAGTGTTCAATTACGTCTTTGCATAAAATGTATTTTGGACAAAACGAGCTTTTTTTATGAAGTATTTCTCAAATCTGAAAATCTACACATGACACTATTTAATACGGCGACTAAAGAGTTGATTGTGATAAAAACACGGTATTTGAAATGCAGTTAATTTGTACATAAAATCATAAAGCGTTTTGACCAGTAGCTCTCACAGCGACCGCTTCCTCCTCTCTCTCTCTCTCTCTCTCTCTCTCTCTCTTACTATTCTCTTTAAAAGCTTCTTGTTTTCTCTTTGTATTTTGTTTACATTATGTGTATTCCCTGTCTTTTTTTAATAAATCTTCCGTCGTTCCCAACGGGTTCTGTTATTTCGTACTTTCTTTCAACAGTTAGTATTGCATATGTTGTTTTTGCATAAACAATCCCATTTGTTTTTCCAAACACATTTATGTCATCTTTTATTACGGTTACTTACGTGTAAACAAAAATATTTCAATCCCCTGTTTTCAAAGAGAATTAAATTCTTTATTTATGACTTGATGCTCCTGGGAATACGAGATAATGTTTATTATACTTTTTGATTTTCAAATTGGGATCTGAAAAAAACAATAGACAACGTTTGGCAAAGCATTCAAATTTTATGTCCTTTGATGTTTGGAAAAGAAATTAGAAACTATGAAATAAAATAAACAATATCAAACTACTATTTACGATTACGCCATGCTTATCATAAGTGTCTGTAAATAACATCTCAGTTTACAATTAAACGGCACTATCTTATAACTATCAAACTTTTTGACAGAACAAGTTTAAGTTTGCTTACGTATAACTTCACCAATCCGATGGTGCATCTCGAAAATACATATATTATAACTATATTCTTCAACAGAAAACCACTCTAAGATGACTACAAAGTCTAGTCCACTAGGGAAATAAATGGGTCCAGTCCACTAGGGAGATTCATGGGTCTAGTCCACTAGGGAGATTCATGGGTATTGTGTTGAGAGATGGTGTTAATAGACTTATTTTGAGGAGGGTAAATAGTTTAATTTTACATGATACATATACAATGGTCACACATATGCTTAAACACACAAAGTATATTTTTCCATTTGTATTGTTCTCTATCAATTTATAATTTGGTTCTTTATACTTTTGACAAATGTAACTATTCATAAAAGGCATGGTTATTTGTAATAACGGAAATGCCTTCTTATACTGTAGGATAGATCTTTATTCGGGAAAAAAGCAATAAATGCATGATTCAAATATTAACGAAAAGTATTAGACAAAACACATATTGACGCAACAAACTCATACACACGAATACACGTATGGTCATCTCATTGAAACGGATTACTAGTTTGAATGAGCTTCATTCACACTTGGTACATATTTAGTTACAATATTCTGAAATGTAAATAAGAATAAACTTGATAACATAAAAAAAATCAATTTAAATAGAAAACTGGAAGATACATTCAATTTAATTACCATTCATCTGCCAAATGATTATATAAAAGCCAGTGCAACATAATTGTAACTTTGTGAGGCACGATGAAATGAAAGTACACTTAGGATCAAATACATTTTGTCTTTGATTTAAAAGTTTAAGAAATATCATTAACTTAAATATTTAGTTCGTGGAATTTGCTTAATGCTATTAAGAGAGAAGTCGCAAAAGCTACAGTTGCCTGACGGCGGGGCATCCATTTGGATTCGGTAGTTTCAAACGTGTGGTTTCAAAAAAACTTAATTACGATTTCCTTTTCATATCTTCTTTAAAAACGCAAATTTGACATTATAATATACTTTTTGAATATAAGCTGTCCTGAAATCTTTGTTCCAATGTCGTATTTCTATTTTTATTTTATTTTTCAATCATAAATCATTACATAGCATTGCAATCAGTGGACGGTGTATGTTTCTTACATGTCTTATCATACCGTTTGTCTTGTCTATATATTACTTAATATACTTGTGATATAGCTGCATTCAAGTTATGTTTCAGCGACAAAACCGTGATAGTCTTTGTTGAATCCATAACTATTGTTCATGGTTGTATTGCGTTGTCGTTTCTTGTTAAGGCAATTATTCACTTGCTTCAAATAAATACATTTCTTATGCGACGATAATGTTTCGGCTGCCTATATCTCTTGGATTGCAAAATTTCGCTATATGCTGTATCCCACGTCTGAAACCTGGATAAAAAAAGACAAGATTGCGAAATATTTTATTTTGAATGTAGACATCATCAACTCAGATGTGAGAGATGAGTATAGATTTAATTTCCCTGATGGTGTTGATTGATGCAGCATTTGAATGTCATTTAAATGAGCTCCAAAGTTTCAATTATTTATAGTCACAAGGAGCCTATAGGACGCTTCAGATTAATAGTGCAAATATCTTCGTAGATGAAAAGAACTATTTTCCATTAGTTGAACGGCGTTACACATAAAATATAATTAATCATATATTCATTTGAATGTGTCTCTGAGGTGTGCTCCGATCATATATTTATTTCCTTTTAGTAAACGCCAACGAATTGTTTTACTATGAATTAACCTATTGTTTATATTTTTATATTACAATTTATAATATTTTGACATTAAAATAATTGTAGTATATGCAGAACGCTATGTAACACTAATTGTTAACTAACTTCCCTTTACCGTGAAAAGTGTTTATAGATCTAAGTATGATTTACTTACAACGCATATAGAATACATGATGTATACGGGCTATGTGGTTTAATTTTAGCCCCAGCAAACTCAAAATCAACGAATAATTTGAAAAATATTTCGTAAAATAAAGTTAACCCATAATAAACAGTGTTCGTTATAACAATTGCCAAAATTTCAACGCTAGATTGATTTTGTAACATAGATTTAACAAGATACAAAATGCTCTTTTTTATTGTTTTGCCACATTATATTCCAGTTTAATTTCCCGCAACGATATCTATTCATACGACACACGAACATTAACTTGGTACATGAATATATGTTAAATTTATTGTGCCACAAAAATCAAAAAGAGAATTTTGCATCTTGTTAAATCTATGTTACCAGACCACATCTAGCGTTGCGAATGTTGCTATTGGTATAACGAACACTGATTCTGTATAGGTTAACTTTATATTACGGTATATTTTACGAAATATTCGATGATTTTGAGTTTTAGTGGAGCTTTAAATTTGCATTCACTGGTTGTAAGCTGTAGTGTTAAAATATTCAATTAACGTTACATTTTGTATTTTCATGGGAATGGAATTAAGATAATGTTTTTTCATCGATTTCCCAATAGGAGGTATGATAACATTGCAACCAGAAGCATATTCATGCGTTTCGCTGGTTTCAAAATAGTATATGAAGTTTCAGCAAATTGATTTGTTTTTAAATTACTCAGTCTTAGACAAAAAGTGTAGCCATAATATTTTCGTTTCCCAAAATGAAATTTTGTTTCCGTAGTAACCTTTGTCATAGCTACACTTTTACATTTTTGTCAAAGCTCTATGTCTTAAAATTCAATGTTCAGAAACTTCAAGTACTTTTCTTCATGAAATACGTAAAAGACATGACGCTTGCTGCCTNGGATTAACTTTTTTTTAATTTAGATTGAATGAATAACACTAAACTTAAAATCGGCAAAAAATTGCTTTGTGACGAAAACGGTTTCTGTTATATAAAAGGCATTCTTTCGCAATATAGATCTAGCTTGATATTTCTTGTAACCAAATGCAATAAATCAGTTATATATTTACTTACCAATCGATTTTTATTCCATATCTGTTTTTGATTTAAAATATTAACAAACAAACTGAAAATCAGTTCCACTTTTCACTCCCTTTTGAGATATCGAACTGCTACGTCATTGTTTAACATAAGCAGTGACGTCACTGAGTCATGTGATTTAGAAGACGAAAGAAACGCGGTCGTTCATGTTTTGAACAAATAAATCTGTTTAAACAATTGTAAATTAATTTGAAGGGTTAAAAATAACAATGAGACAGTGATATTGATTGAATCAAATAAATGCGAGACTAAAATCTTATTCGATTTGTTGAAACCGGATGTACTACGCAGTACAATTTAGACGGGTTACGTTTTGGGAAGTTATGTTTGTAAAACGTTATCACAACTAATAGTAAACCAGTTAACAAAGGAGGTACGATAAGTGCTCCGTGTCGGAACAGTATTCAGGGGCAGCTAAATCACGCGTGGCAAAAAAATTCCAGTCGCATCATATGTGTATTTTTTATTTTTTTTTGTATTGTTTTGTCTAAATTTCCATATGTATGAACGGTCAACGCCCGCTTCGCGGGCTTTTGCCCGTAAAATCTACCTGTTGTTTGAAAAATATGAACTAAGATCACACGAATTACCTGTATTTCATTCGAAATCATAGACATGGTACGATCATTTTCTTAAAGGCCGCCATTTTGGCATTGTTGTTGTTGTTGTTGATCTGTACCATAGCTCTTTCGTACCTATTACTTTTGGGGTATCAACTACTATTAGTATTGTTAAAGCTAGTTATAATTCTTCTTTTGCTTCTTCATCTTCTTATGACAGGGTTCGCCAAAACTTAAAAAGTCTGTCAGTCATTCGGACTGACAGACTTGAAATTTTTGTCAGTCCGAATCAATTTCTGTCAGTCCCACTGTCCGACTAAACTATAACAGCAAAACAGAACAAAAGAGAGTACCTTTTAGATGTTTATTGGTTTTGATCACATTAAAATACAATAAAAATAAGCCGATATAATTAAACAATTATTATATTAATAATAAACCAAAAATAATGCAAAGGCATACTTTTTAAACTTCTTCTTTTTGTCAAACTTTTTTTTAGCCTCCTCAGCTCTACAAATCCTTGTTCTTGAAAAGTCAGGGTGACATCCAATCAAGTTTGACTTAATTGCACTCACCCATTCACACTTATTTGGATGACTTCAATTTATGTTATTAGCCAATTTTACAAGTTCTAAAACAACCCCTATTGTTAAAATATTTTTCTCTTAGCTGAGGTGCTTGATTTCCAGGTTCAATAAAATGAATGTCTTTCACACCTATTTCTTGATAGAAAGGCCCATGATAATTACCACCTTCCATTCTTGTTGTCTGAAATAACACAAAACATATTATTACAAACTTTCAACAACAAATCAACAAATACAAATCACTATGTCCGAATTTTAAAATATCCGAAACATAGTACATCGAGGGAATTACCTACTTTTGATTTCCGAAATTGTTGGTTTCTTAATTAAAATATATCCTTCCCAGAACAATATGATAATGAAACTATTTAACAGAAATGCTCACAAATGCCTGTTGAAACAAGTTTTCATGCGTTTTTTTTTGTGGAGAAATTAAATGCAACAAACAAAATGGCGGACGCACTCGGTGATAGTCAATTCTAATCCAATTTTAAACATCAAAACGAAGGTAAGAAAAAAAGGTTTTTGACAGAAGTTGAACAAAAAGTATTTACCTTCTATAAATCCAATAGCACATTATACTCTTTGAGTGATCTTTTGGAAACCATTTTTCATCCGATTGTGTCGGTCAGTCGGACTGATTATCTTAAATTGCTTGTCGGTCCTGAGTTAAATTTGCCGGTCAGGACCAGCGGACCGACGGTTTTGGCGAACTCTGTTATGATTATTATTTCCAATTTCATTTCTTACTGTTTTGCGCATATTGCAATTTTTTTTGTTTTTTGTTCGAGCTCAGTTACAAACATAGTTGAATTTAACCTCCAGACCAAGGGAGATAACATGAACCTTTACTACAAGGATTTATATTGGATGAAACAAACTCGAAATATAGTTTATAAACAGGTAAATTTTGATATATTTTGCTCAAAATATACTATTGAGGCAACGTTCTTTCATAATAGCCACAAATATGTGTGTATTTAAATTCAGGAGTGATGCGACCGAAATTCGTGTCAGAACTCTCGCTATTAAAATGATAGAGTGGAGTATTGATGCCAAGAGTCTGCCAAAGCAAAAATCGTAAAAAGACTCTATGGCGGCAATTTATATTGACTATTCTTCATGTATGTTGAATACCTGTTTTTAAAATATTGTATCATGATTTGATATGCTCTATGACTATGGCTAGACTCTTTTCATTTGTTGGTGCCCTGCTCAACCAAGCACAAAAAGTTTCATTATTTGCTTGTGATTTGTGATATATTTTTTCAACAACTCTGCAGCTGTGAAGTCATGCTGGCAGGATGATTGCAGAGAAATATTCAAGTATTGAAAAAGTCGCCATTACTTCTGAATCTAGGAAAAGGTAAGTGAATGATGGCAGCATATCGGTTCTTAAATTTCCTATTGCGATCCACACATTCAGAATTGTTCAGAGACTTTAAAGTCACATCAGCCCCTTGCAAATTTTTTATTTCACACATATTTTAATGACTAGTGCATCTGTTTGCAGGATGATTGAAAATTGTAACGCTCTAGTCATGCATTATTGAACAAAAATTGTCCTCTGGTAAGCTTATCAACAAAATAAATGAAATTATTTACAGCAATTTATAGATTTAATTGATTTAATAATTTAATAAATGCAACTGTAATTAGACACTGCTAATTTGTGTACATCCTCAAAACTGTCAGATAAAACAATACCTGCCTTTCAGAACAGGTGCAATGTCATTGCCATCACCAACGTCGTCCCCTAAGCGGTTGAAATGCAACCCTGAAGCAACTCTACGTGATGAAATATGTGATGTCATCATACAAATAAAGCCAGGTGGATCGTGCAAGTTTCAGATAATTCCCTTGGAGCCAAAACCGTCTGTTTTGAATGGCCACACAGAAGGATTGTGTTGTTCTAATAATGGATTTCATGAAAATTCATCAGAGGGTCCAGGTTGCAAGAGGAAAAGACAGTCACAGGATGCAGTCAAAGATGAGACTGGTTTTCCACCGCTGTCCAACTACGTGGCCCTGGATTGTGAGTTTGTAGGAGTGAGGAATGACCAGAGTGCTCTAGGTTAGTTGACATTGTTTTGATCGAGTACGGGTAAATAATGAATCAGCGGAAACACTTGTCATTTTATCAACCAACTTTTCCCAGACATCTGAGACATTTTCTTTATTTGTTGGCAGGGCCCTCAATCCATTTTAGGGGAAGCGGGTCGCTACCCATACCAGGGGGAATTTTCGCGGCGTTTCCCTTTTGGGGGGATTTTTTACTTACTCTCTAATTATAACATTTGTACATGTTTGCACTATATTCATTGCTTTTTTCATTATTAAGTATGTTTGACAAGATTAAATTAAAATAGAATTGAGATATAATAATCATGAGACACATCTATTTATTAAAAAAAAATTTTTTTTTTTTTTAGGGGGAATTTTTCCCCCAAAAAGGGGAAAAAAGTATACTTTTCAGGGGGGGAATGCGGCCAAATTTCGGCCGTGGATTTGACAGATTGAGGGCCCTGGTTGCTTACCTTACACTGTTAACTGTCTTACTGGTTGTAAATACTAGAGTTTTAATATCCTGCTCATTGTTCATTAATGAGTTTGTAAATATTTGATCATAAATTATAAGGAAATGTGTTTGGATTTGTGGTCAGTATCACACTTATTCACATGACTGAATTAATTTTTTTCAGCACATAATGTGAATATGTACTTGGCAGGAATCTCTTTGTAATATTTGTGATCTATATCCTATTCAGGTCGTTGCAGCATAGTGGACTGTGAGGGTCGGGTTCTGTGTGACCTGTACGCTATGCCCGAGGATCCCATCACTCACTACCGCACCCGCTGGAGTGGCATCACCAGGAACCACATGAGGAACGCCATCCCTCTCGAGTTTGCACAAACCAAGATATCTAACATACTCGAGGTACATCCAGCATGAGATGATCTGTTCCTGTGTGGTTGTGGTTATTATTAAATCTTCGCTATGGGAAAATGGGGTTAATGCAGGTGCATGAAGTAACTTCCCAGATTAGCCTGTGCAATGCGAACAGGCTTATCTGGGACGACACTTTCAGCTATTTTGGAATTTTTTCATTTAAAGGAGATATGTTCTAAACGAAAATCCAGTTTAGGCGGAAATAGTCATCCCTGATAAGCATGTGCAGACTACTTTAATATTTGTTTTTTCTCTTCCTCCAGGGAAAGGTAGTTGTGGGTCACGACCTGACCGGTGACTTCAAGGTGCTGGGTTTCCGACCACGGCGCGAGTTCATCCGCGACACCAGCACATTCAAGGGCCTGACAGGCCCCTTGTCAGGCAGGAAGTCCCTCAAGAACCTAGCCCTTGAACACTTAGGTAGGGACCTTATGGCAAAGAGTAGTATATTGTACAACACTAGAAAAGAAGTGTGGTTTTGCACAGAATTCTACCTTTACATTTTAAAGTACTTTGATATTTTAAACAATATATAGTGGTGGGATCTTTTTGCTCTGTGTTACTTAATAGAGAACATGGCAGAAAACACTGCCGGTATGTGCATTTTCAAATAATCTTATAATCATTAAATTTGATTTATGTAATCAAGACCTTCAAACAGTCCTATTTTGTGACAAGTTGGCACTCTTGTAATTGACATGCATTTAAAAAACAATTTCAACTTTTATCAATATTTTAGACCAATAAGTTCTAGGGCTTCCCCCCTGCGCTGATGATAGTAGCGCAACTGTAGGTTACTGGCATTAGCATGTGCACTTTGTACTGATAAACTGCTTAAATTTTCTGAGCTTGCCATGGAAAAGTGTGAGAAAGTTAACATAGTCAGATTGCCATAAAGATGTATCAAAGTGCACTTAAGTTACAAAGTGCACTTAATCCAAACAAACATACTTTAAGCTGCATTCTGGGAAAACTGGGCTTAATGCATGTGCATAAAGTGTCGTCCTAGATTAGCCTGTGCAGTCCGCTCAGGCTAATCAGGGAGGACACTTCCGACTTAACTGGATTTTTGCTAAGAAGAGACTTCCTTCAATGGAAAAATACAATAAAAGAGAAAAGAATTGTCCATGATTAACCTGTGCATACTGCACAGGCTAATCAGGGACAGCACCATAGGTACAGGCATTAAGCCCAGTTTTCCCAAAACAAGGCTCCTTTACTCCTATTTTCAGGCCTCCAGATTCAAGTGGGTTCCCACTGTTCCATACAGGATGCCCGTTCAGCCATGTCTCTGTACAAACTGGTACGCCACGAGTGGGAAACCAGTCTGCTCGCTAAAAATAAGTCCAAGAACAGAAACCAGTCTAACCCACCGGGAAATGACCAGTCTGGTAGCTGTGACTCGCCTGACTATGTAAATGGAACACAGTCAGATACATGTGCCACAAATTCTGAAATTTCTTGTAACGGAAAAGATATAGAAGCCGATGTCCGAACAGATGAAAAAGATATCAGTGGGCGGCAACCAAATGAACATGTAGACCGTATTGCCAATGATAATTATTGGGACATAAAGAATCCTAGAGATTGTAAAGTGGACTGTTCTAATGTACAGCCTGTTCTCAAAAACACAGAAAGTCAACTGTCTGTTCTTAATAAGATTAAAGGTGATATTGGCCTTGTTGTGAAGGCTAAGTCTAGAAAAACTAAGAAAAGTAAGCGAAGAAACGGACTGCAGACACGTTTTGGGCAAATAAATACGAGTAAATTATCAGTAAATGATTATTTTAGCTCTGTTTCACAAGTTGATAATAATCATCAGGGTAACAAAAACAATGGTGTGATTGCTGATTCTAGTGTGATAGATCTAACTCAAATGTGTGATGTTGTAATGAAACGGGCTGAAGAGAAAGTTTCAAAAACCTTGCGACCGAATGACTGTTCTAAAAACCATGTGGAGTTATCGTCCACTGTGGACCATTTGTATGATGACAAGTTTTGGCCTGAGTTTGAGTAAAGTTGAAAAAGTGGTTTGTTCATCCAGGGCTTTTTTTACTTCTTTAGTAAGGGCCTTATAAACACCCTTCTTCCAAGAGAAAGGCCCCTTCCCCTAAGAGAATTTCGTTAAAATGATGCAATTTTCCCCAAATTTCAACCTTACTTTGGGAAAAAAATTCCTCTTACAGTATTGTTGATAATTTTATCCTAAAAATGGAAGACCAGGCCCTATCCCCAAATCAAGAAACAAAAGCGCTGGTTCATGGGTTAGGGTTAAACCAATGATAAATTAATGTTAAAATATAATTGTTAACATAAAAAATTGCCTCTAACCTGTCAGGAAATGACCCACCACTATCTTTAAACCCATTATTTTGAAGATACTTTGGTTATGTTTATATTGACTTGTATTCGAACATCAATTTAACATATTTCCTATGCAGGTCTCTATTATTGATTTTGTCTGTATGGTGCTTGGTTGGTTATTGGCTTTGTATTACTTTTAAGTGTTGTTAAATGACAATTATTGACGAGTGAAGTTATATTACTTGTTATTGAAAGTTAGAATAAAATACCAATGAAACTGTAATAAATATTTATTATTTATTCCAAAGTTTTCTCTTTTGGAAGTGATGATTTGAATTGGTGTTGAACCTATTCTGTTTTTATACAGACAATTTAATTGAATAATCATCTATAATGCATTTGCAACTGTTGTTCAACCGTTGTTAACTTTTGTATGCTGTTAAGTGATAGAAATTCAGAGATGTTTTATTTTTATGAAAACCTTGATTTATTTTGTTAGTGCTTGTTTTACTGGCAAAGCATACACAGTCGCTTTTCAGACAAATGACTTTATGATTGTTTGTAGCCGTTTCCTTGAATTTATATTTCGGCTGTTTTAAGTTTGTATGTGCAACCATTCAAGCATTTCACAATAAACCTTTTTAAAATAAGCAGATAATCGTGACAAAAACGCTTCAAAGCAATCAGAAAAAAACCCATACAAATAATGATATATCAATAAAAACGGTTGTATATTTTGTTATAATTGTGTTATATGAATCACTGTCATATCATAAAGGTGTATTAGATTCCATACAAAAAAAAGAATAATGATTGAAAACCCTGTGTTTTGTCAGTGTTCAAGAATGTGGCATTGGGCATCTGAGTCAGTGAAACAATTCTAGCTTAATGAGGGATGTTTGTTTTTGACTTATTTGGTTTTAATATGATTTTAGTTTTTGTTAAAACCCGTAAATATATCATGAATGTATACACTCCTAAGTAAATTAGACCACATTATATTTGATAAGTTTTTATTTCAACTTCAGAAGCACACGCAAATATCAAGTTACTAGAGGTTGTGTCTCAACGATAGTATCCGAATCTATCCGAAGCCGACTACCGGTTGGCACGTGCTCGAGTTAAGTTCGCAGTACAATCCGGTATCGCACAGAGCAGTCACTGGATGGATAACGGCCACGTACGGGTCTGCCCATTCACAGTCCTCGTTTTGACCTGCATTGGACAAATTATAATATCTTGTAGGCTTTCATTTTTGATATTGTTGACGTGTAGTACCCATTTTCAGAAGGGCTAGGGTGTTAAATTTTCCATGCATATGTGTCATTCCGACGGATGTTTGTTTCACGCTTAAATAAAACTGCTAGTGGTAAACTTAAATCATATATCATTCACGTGGAATTTGCACAGTGATTTGTTAAGAATTTGTTTACTTTCATCATTGGCAGCGAATCTGGCTAAACGTGTGCTTTAGAATTCTGGTGCAGATGTTTTTACTGACCTAGCGGACTTTAGATGCAGGGAATTATAACGGAATGTAACTGAATTTCTCGGAAATTCGATCAAATACTACTTCATGAGTTTTATGCTAACAAATGCTTTTCATAACCTATATAGATAGCCAGACAGAGACAGGCGTAAAGTTAACGTTAGTACCTGTGAAGCTCTTCTAGAGCTACGTGCAACACAAAAATCAGAGGGACGGACAAAAAGCACTGACATGCAAACGCTTACAAATTTGACCCTTTCTTATAAAGTAATACATTATCTAAGAAAGTAATCCCTCATTTATGAAAAATAGCAGTATAGAAGGTTTCAGTGTCTAAATTTCGCCTGGACTAGTGAAGTTCTTTTTGTTGTAGAATTCGAGCAGTTCCGTCTAGGAAATAATATTCCTAGTGACATGGTTTGCAGGAAAAATTTAAAGGGAGGTCACCCGTCTGCAAAAAAAGATCATCTTGCAAATAGTTGTATCCCTTGAAGACGCTTTTCTCAATTGACCATGACGGACCTTTTTTTTCGTTTCCGATATAATGTGGGTTTAGTTCAGAAATCATCATAATGGCATCGTTGTTGATCGTTGAATATACACATTTGACCATTTACAACGATAATTTGAAATTATTTCAATAATAGCATCATCGGATAATTTGTATGCAAGCGAAATGAGAACTGTATTAATTGTTACCCATGCTGCGCGCACAACTGAGATTTGATTTGTTAGTTGAACAGCAATCATTGTGATATTTAATGCATCGAAAAATCCACAGGTGGCATATTTAATAGAATAACGAAAACAATTGACTATAATATTCCAATTTTCACACACTCAGCACAGAGTTCACAATTACTATTAATATCTGTCATTCAAATCCAAATACCGGCTACAATTTTACAATCGAACGTTTTTGCCATCCCATCATGCAGCCGCGGTCGAGGAATGACCTCATAAACTTCGACATATACACATTTCCTAACCAATCCATGTTTTAATGAGCCACGTTCTGGGAAAACTGGGCCTAATGCATGTGCGAAAGGACGATACTTTTCGCTTAAACAGGATTTTCCTTTAGAGGAGACTTCCATTAAACTAAAATTCTAAATTAAATTCCATAAACGCGGAAAGTGTCGTCACTGATAAGTCTGTGCGAACTGCCCAGACTAATCTGTGACGATATTTTACGCAATTTCATTCTGCCAGTTACTTAGTATCCCAGAACGAGGCTCAAATAAAAGCCCGATTATCCGGTCCACTCACGTAAGGTCGTAAAGCAAGCTGGGCAACATCCGCAGTATCCACCGCCTCGCTCTCGGACACTTCCGGTACAGTTGGTGATCTCCTGACATTTGACCGTTTCACAGTGCGGAAACTGACATATAAGCCCGGCTGCTATGGTAACAAAGACTGCCACTAACACGATTCGCGGAGGTAGTGAATCCATTGTTGATCATTATTTTTACCTTATGGTTCAAGTGACTAATAGTTCTCTTGTTATAGAGTTGCCAAAAAAAGAAAGGGCACACTCAATTGGATGACCGCATTTTTAAAATTTATTTTTACATAGTATATCTTTTATTTCCAACATGCGTGTCTAACTGTAGCCGGCTTAGCCAAACGACGAATATATGTTCAGTCGAGTTTGATCCTGTTGGGGCCGGTTTAATAAACTGGGGTCGGTGTTGAATATGAACTGAAGGTACCTGCGCTGCAAATGATCGCAAGCGGTACGTCTTTAAAAGTTGAACAGACGTGCGCGAGTGATACGCTTTTCTTATGTTTTGTACATTCTTTGTTTGAGCGCCTCACTCTAGAAAAAGATGCACTATTTGTCGAATTACAAGATCATATATTCGAACATCGATTAAGATCATCACGTGAATTATGTACATGCTCCTTAACAATGTAGAAACGCGATTGTGGAAAAAATATGTCCTTGCGTTGTAACAATGAAATGAAAATTGAATGCGCTTTACGAATGTAGACGGGACCTTTTCTGTTGTGCATACTATCCGCCTTACTTCGGAAGATAAGACTTCTTAATTTCTTGTAGGACAATACTCTCATACTATTTATCTAGAAGGTGAACACTAGTACACAAACATCTTTTATTTGATCGTCATACGCTGACCGTCATACGTACTGTTGTTTCTTTTCGTTTCGATCTCCGAATCGTTAAAAAAATTATTAAGGGCGACACACGACACACGAAGCGATACACGATATTTTGCGCGACACACGAAGCGACACACGATATTTTGCGCGATACACGAAGCGACACGCGAGATTTACCACGATATATCGCCTTTTGGGCTATCTACACAAGGGCGATATTTCGTGGTACATTTTCGCGCGTCGCTTCGTGTATCGCGCAAAATATCGTGTGTCTCTTCGCGTTCCGCGCAAAATATATCGTGTGTCGCTTTGAGCATAGCGCAAAATATCGTGTGTCGCTTCGTGTGTCGCGCAAAATATCGTGTATCGCTTCGTGTGTCGTGTGTCGCCCATGCTGAAAGACGGGCGAGATTATAGATGGCACTATCCGGATTCCGTACATTTGTCAGTACAGTGACAAGCTCTAGTTTGACGAGAATTCATGCTGTGTTGTTCTTTATTGATAGGGCTTCCTCACGATAGCTAATGCATTTATTGTTAATGTCGTTTAAATTGACGAAACTACGTGAAAACCTCCAGGATTCGGCGTGATGCGTTTACATTTGCCAACTGCGAAATGAGATATCCAGAAATTACTTTTAATGGCTTTTAATGGAATTCGTGCTAGAATGCCTATTATTTTATCCAACAGTTTCAGCGCCAAGATTCGAAGACGAAAATAATTCAATGCTATATAGTTTTCATGGCATGTAATGGACAGGTTTTGTGGGCTGACTTTTGGTCGAATAAGGGCAGTTTTATTAGTCACAAAATGACTTCTCTTAACCTAATACGGTCACCATAAAACACTTTCTTACCAATCAGTGTGTAAGTGCAATGTAATGTTAATGTTGTGTTAATGATAGGTCTTGAACTCTTTTTTAGTTGTGAGCGTTATGAACAAGTAATAAGTGCAAAAGCACTACTTACAAGGTATTTAAATAAGGCATTGCATTATGCAGACAATAAGATGATTATATGCCCATGTATTTAATACTGATTTTTGCTTTGTATTAAAAAGGCGTTGTATTATGTCGACATAAAGATATGACATGTCTCTGTATACAATTCTGATTTATACATATTTTCAGAGTTACAGCTCAATTTCAAAATTGTTTCGTGCCAATCAGTCAGTCATCACCAGATGCTTGTCGTTATCGCAATTTAAAATATTGTACACAATATTCAGTGTCACGTTTTAACGTGCCAATCTTGCTGTGACCCCTCCAATCGTGTTTGTCGTCGTCTTATCACACTTGCACGAACGACGCGGACATTTAACCATGTAATTATTTGTGGAACGTAAAGAATATTTTTCTAATCAATGATCATGTGTTTGTTGCTCTGTATATTGTTACTAGTTTAAACTTATATATTTAAGTTTGATTGCATCGAAAGCTTTAGGTTTATTGAAACGTCTTGAGTCCGATTCCTGGGCAGAAACCAGTATTTGATGGGTTTTGGGGGGATCTTAAGAACGTTCTCATAGTGGCTATCGATCCCGTGACCTCCCGGTCGCTAGGCGGACGTCATGTCCACTACGCCACGGCGACCTTAGGCTCGGTATGCTGCTGTTGTTGTTTTTTCCTTAATATACACGTTTTAGCTATGGAGTATTTTTATGTGGTACTTATACTTTATTGATTTAAAAACTATAAACATCTTCCAAGAAAAAAACTACTTATGTTTTCTTTCGGTAGTTTTAAACAAACGGGTGAAAAAATCCTTGGGAAATTGGTTCTACCACATGAAACGTTCTCGAGATTGTTCCAATATTATTAATGATGCTTTGTTTCGATACTGCTAAGTTCAAATTAATATGTTGAAACTATATATTGGCATTCTCTTTGATATTGCTTATACTGATATCCTTGCTTTTAAACATGTGTCATCACAAATATATTATTATTATATCGTTCGCTTTCATGTTAAACATTATATCTTGTAATTTTAGTAATGTGAGATTTGCCTTGAAGCTGACTCAAAACCATGGCAACCAACAAACTCCATGATCATTTTGAAGATCGCTACTTTGTTACTTATTTGAACTCTTTAATACGATCATTTATAGCCGTCTTACTGTGCGTCAATAAAGAAGCCGCGCTCTGTGAAATCGGCGGGCTTAATGCATGTGCGTAAAATGTAGTCCAAGAGTAGCCTGTGCAGTCCGCATACTATAATCAGTGACGATATTCTGCGCCTACACTGGATTTTGATTTAGAACAAAAAGTGTCGTCCCTGATAAGCCTGTGCGTACTACATAGGCTAATCTGGGATAACACTTTACGCATATGCATTAAGTCCAGTTTTCCTATAACGAGGCTTATTTGAACTCTTTGATAAAATAGTTTATAGTCGTTCAACTGTGCATCAAAACAAATTATTAGTTTTGAAATAAAATGCACATGTACGAGCACAGGTTTAAGATTACTTCAGTTTCAATGTCCTCTTACAACATAAATGCATTGATATATAAACGGGCAATTCAACGGTACACTTGTAACCAACTAGCTTCAATGGTAAATGACTATTTTACTTGTCAACAGCAATAATCACGTGACTGGCACAGGCTAATCTGCGACGAAACTTTACGCACATGAATTAAACCCCGTTTTCCCAGAGCGCGGCTCAAATATTGAATAAACAAGAAAAAAAAAACTATATTCAAGGCTCGCATTTATATTAAATTGAGATACGCTAAGGATCTCGCTTGTGGTATTTACTTTTCAACAATAAATCGTTAAAGCCGCCAAACTATGATATGTGTTACTCAGTGTGAACATGCCCCACAATGTCTGTATATTAGTATGTAAATTGGCCAACTTATATATGGGTTACCTCGTCATAGTCAAAATTTGGGAAAGAATTATCAATTATCCGAAATTGTATACGCATGCCTACGTCAGCATCTTATTGTAATACGAAGAGATCCATATCGTTTCATCTAGAAACAGTTTTAAAACGTATAGGGTTGTATTTGAATTCGTAACTGACTATTGTAACGACGCGAAATGTTAGTTTTTTTTTAATTATGCAGGTCAGAAGATAAAGCGGTGAGAAGTACTTTTTTCAAATGAAACCACGAATGATGTTGAATGTTATTTTTAGTTAAATATTAATTGCTCCTTAAGATACACTTAGACACATAGTTTAGACTATGTATATAGATATATTAAAAAAAATGATTGGAAACTCGAAACATACGGTCTTCATTTTCCTCAAAAAAAGTGTTCGTGATTGAGAAGTCAATTATATCGACACATTCAAGTGCGCGTTCGACAACAGTTTATTTAATCTGTTATTTGCGTGTATGTTCTTTATATCTCGTAACCCTGGCTTCGTCACGGGCTTTCGGGATCGATTGAGAAGGAAGAGACGCGCTCTGAGAAAATGGGACTTGTAAAGTGACGTCCAAGATTAGCATGTGCATTCTACACAGGATAATCAGGGGCGACACTTTCCACATAAACTGGATGTTCGCTAAGAAGGGACTTCATTTAAACGAAAAATACAATTAAAGCGGGAAGTGTCGTCCTTGATAAGCCTATGCGGACTGCACAGGCTAATCGCGGACGACACTTTACACACATGCATGAAGTACCTTTTTCCAGAAACATATATAAAATGCTCAATGTAGACGATGTACGTTTCGAGATTTTCTTGGCCCCAGCGTTTTGTTAATGATCAGCACTAGCATAACTACTGGTCGATCGTTTATTGTGTAAACAAATGAACTTCATAACTTAAAAGGGACTTGTTCGCATATTTTGTGATTTTACAAATTGTCAAATTATTTGTTTGCAAGAGTAAAGTATTTTGGATACATCTACAATTATTAAAACAAATCAAGAAAG
Organism: Dreissena rostriformis; assembly: GCA_007657795.1. Lineage (NCBI taxonomy): Eukaryota > Metazoa > Mollusca > Bivalvia > Myida > Dreissenidae > Dreissena > Dreissena rostriformis. The sequence goes on along the minus strand of VMBQ01001421.1, from coordinate 166,303 downwards.
AGTTTCTTTAAATGCGTCTTGGTCTTTTACACCTGGCACTGTGAAAGCAAAACCTAACCATTTACCATTCGGCCATTCTGGCTGTTTGACCTTTCAACGATATGTGAGGGAGACTGACATTTTCAAATTTATCGATGAAAAACGTTACAAACGCTTTATAATTTTATCCTTTGCTATAAATGCTTATCCATAAAGGAAACTTTATTACTAATGTACTACTGATTAGTGTTATTTCGCTTGAGTGTATATTGTGTATTCGTTCTTCAATTGATGACAATTTTTACTTGGTCATTTTGCCAACAAATGGCTTTAATGTGGCCTTTTCTAAGAGGGATAAACAGAAGATAAGTGTCAAACATTTCATCAGAGGTTCTATTGAAACAAATGCAGAATCGTATTTCTGTTTTTTGTTGTTCATGTCAAGTAATAAACATTCATTATTACACATACTTCGTCGTCATTTAGAGTAAATTAGCTAATGCAACTAGAATAAATAACATCGGTATTAAACGAGTAGAAAGTATCAAAACATTTAGCAGTAAGCACATAACTTGTAAGCACAAACTCACCATATCGTATTTCATATAACCTGCATATCATGTTTATTTAGTGAAATATTTCCCATAGCCGCTTTAAACACTTGCTGCATTTGCAGACAGCGAGCGAATGTCGCCAATTTGGTTATCGGCGTTCTGCTCGAACGCTCAAATTTCAGAAATCGTTGTTCGGAACGTGATGAAAATTGACACAATCGACAGAAATCATGTCGTTTAATAAGCCAACCATCGATTTCTACTCTACATTTCCATATCATTTACGGTCCTCTAAAGATTGCAGGTTAAGTTTCCCTGGAAATTAATTCTTAGAGCGCCCCAGGGGTATTTGACATTCTACCCTCGGAATATAATAACTTTTCTCGTGTTCACCAATCGACTAACAGTCTACAGTTTCTGCCTTGTTTGTCACTGCTTTTGCGACTACTTGTTAACAAGGATTGATACTGCTATATTTCTCAAAGCAATAATATTGGCTTTTACTTTAATAGCGTGTTGCTTCTATGCCCAGACAAAGGCCCTATTATAGAGGACCGTCTTAACCGTTTGATCTTAAGCAAGTTCATGCAGATGGGAATGCAGTGAAAAGCAGTTTCAACAGTTTTAAAGCTATCACATATTTATTGAGAAGAAATGACCATCGTTTTGAACCAGAGGGAAAATGTTTAATTGAGTTGAAAAGTGATGTACAGCATTTAATGCAGATGGGAAATTATGGTAGAACAGTTTCAATAGTTTTAAAGCGGTCACATATTTATATTGAGGAGAAATGACCACCGTTTTCATAATAATAATAATAATAATAATAATAATAANTTTCCGCCTAAACGGGATTTTCGCTAAGAAAAGACATCATTTAAGAGAAAAATTCCATAAAAGCGGAAAGTGTCGTCCCTGATCAGCCTGTGCGGACTTCACAGGCTAATCTGGGATGACAATTTACGCACAAGCATTATACCCAGTTTTCTCAGAACAAGACTCATTTAAGTTAAACATTTGCGTCAATCGTTAATAATTAAATATCGGGTTTATAATGAAGGGCATCATACACTGCTTCAGTCATACAAACTACTTAAGCAGGGTTCGCCAAAACTTAAAAAGTCTGTCAGTCATTCGGACTGACAGACTTGAAATTTTTGTCAGTCCGAATCAATTTCTGTCAGTCCCACTGTCCGACTAAACTATAACAGCAAAACACAACAAAAGAGAGTACCTTTTAGATGTTTATTGGTTTTGATCACATTAAAATACAATAAAAATAAGCCGATATAATTAAACAATTATTATATTAATAATAAACCACAAATAATGCAAGGGCATACTTTTTAAACTTCTTCTTTTTGTCAAACTGTTTTTGAGCCTCCTCAGCTCTACAAATCCTTGTTCTTGAAAAGTCAGGGTGACATCCAATCAAGTTTGACGTAATTGCACTCACCCATTCACACTTATTTGGATGACTTCAATTTATGTTATTATCCAATTTTTACAGTTCTAAAACAACACCTATTGTTAAAATATTTTCTCTTAGCTGATGTNGATTTCTACTCGAAATTTCGAGCGGGCGAGTGGATTTGTCGAACCCTGACTTAGGATGACTTCAATTTCTGTTTATTTCACAAGTTCTAAAACAACACCTATTGTTAAAATATTTTTACTAAGCTGAGGTGGTTGATTTCCAGGTTCAATTAAATGAATGTCTTTCACACCTTCTTCTTGATAGAAAGGCCCATGATAATTACCACAACCCATTCTTGTTGTCTGAAATAACACAAAACATATTATTACAAACTTTCAAAAACAAATCAACAAATACAAATCACTATGTCCGAATTTTAAAATATCCGAAATATAGTACATCGAGGGAATTGCCTACTTTTGATTTCAGAAATTGTTGGTTTCTTAATTAAAATATATCCTTCCCAGAAAAATATGATAATGAAACTATTAAACAGAAATGCTCACAAATTCCTATTGAAACAAGTTTTCATGCGTTGTTTTTTTTTGTGGAGAAACTAAATGCAACAAACAAAATGGCGGACGCACTCGGTTGCTTTTTTTTTAACAAAGACCGTCGTTCTATACATAGATGGTGACGTCACTGCGTTATTGTCGTCAGTAAGACCGGTGTGTACACAATGCAAAGACCGTTGATTTTGAATTCGCATACATGTGATAGTCAATTCTAATCCAATTTTAAACCTCAAAACATCAAAATGACGGTAAGAAAAAAAAAGGTTTTTGACAGAAGTTGAACAAAAAGTATTTACCTTCTATAAATCCAATAGCACATTATACACTTTGAGTGATCTTTTTGAAACCATTTTTCATCCGATTGTGTCGGTCAGTCGGACCGATTATTTTAAATCACTTGTCGGTCAAATTTGCCGGTCAGGACCGGCGGAGCGACGGTTTTGGCGAACCCTGGCCCTTGTTAAAATTAAATTACTATGTTGATTCATGAAGTTTATAATTGTAAGGCGTCATAATCTGCATGTCTACAGGGAACATCTGGAAGTAAAGATATAACAGTACAGCTTTCATTAATGATGCACATAATCTTCATGTACACGTTTTTAACTTGTGTAATATGTGTCGTGATAAAACTGGGCATAATGCTTGTGCGTAAATTGTCATCCCAGATTAGCCTGTTTAGTCTGCACAGGCTAATCAGGGACGACAATTTCCGCTTTTATGGAATTTTTCGTTTCAATGATGTCTCTTCTTAGCGAAAATCCAGTTAAGGCGGAAAGTGTCGTCCCCGATTAGCCTGTGCGGACTGCACAGGCTAATCTGGGACGACACTTTACGCACATGCATTATGCCCAGTTTTCTCAGAACGCGACACATATGTATAACTGTGTGTTCCTCAGCAAGAGAGAGTGCTAAGTTGCTAACGATTCCTGTCCACCTGTACTAACACTGTGTCCCCCGGTTTGTTTACTTGCAGATCTTTCAGATATTAACCTACTAGGCCATATAGACAGTAAATTGCTGCTGTCCCTGTTGCCTCTTGCAGATCTAAGTGGTGGGGTGAGCAACATGATGTACATGGACCACGACTTCTCCTCGCTCTCCCCCAGCGGGCTGCACGGGGTCATGCTCGACGATGCCACTCTGGCACAACAGCAGGTACTGATGACACTGATGACCGTTGGGCCTTTTTCTAATTTATTATTTAGCAAATACTGCTTGGTTATGCATTTTCAAATTTTAAAAAGACCTTTCTTAATAGATTCAAGTTTTAAACGCTTTTCCAACCCTTATATATAGGTACTGTTCACACGGCATTTTCCTACTTAACCCTTTACTGATAAGATTTTGACGTGTTTGTAGTCCTTTATACAATCAAATTAAATTAAAGACCTTTCTTTCTAGATTCAAGTTTTAAAGGCTTCATTTCAGTTACTCCCAGGCTGTTCTGGTTATTTGCTGGTCCGTTGGATATAGCCATTTTCACTTTGCTTTTGGGTTGGATGGGCAGACGGCTTCATGTAGGCTCCTTCCCCCAAGAGAATTTCTTTGATGGAATTTCCCCCAGAATTCAAATTTTCAGTTGAAATATTGTTGCCTTTCTTAGTTTTGTTGGTATAGCCAAAATTAAAGGCTAAGCCCTTTCCCTTAAGCAAGACAAAAAACAACTGATCCCCTTCTTGTGCTATCCCTTGACTAAAAATGTTCATTTGCCATATTTACCTTAAGTGATTCAATTTCCTTTTACATACTGATTTTCAAGCAGTGGGCCCAACTGTTATTAAATTGAAAAAATCTTTAATTGATGTTATTTTTCATTTCCATGAACATTTCTTTATCTGTACATGGCTTCTATGTTTGTATGCTCCGACCCCTAGCCAGCCCTGGTATGTTTGTTCGCTACAGGACATAATACCCCAGAGCCTTCTGGAGAACTACCTTGGGATGACTGATCCCTCTAGAGCCCAGACCGTGGATACCGACATCACCAAATACTGTGCCTACAACTTGCCTGCAGTCGCCTATACGCTGGGCCGAGAGAACTGGCACTGTATACGTAACCTCTATGAGACCTTGGCTGCTGATATGCAGGTTTGTAGATTTGAATGTTGTTCTTGTGGGGCATTGGCACACATTTTGACCGAAATAAAAATGTATTCTGTGGAATATTGAACTGTTCAGACAGTTAAGTCATCATAGTTCAGCCTATAGACAGAATTTAAAAATTAGTTACCGTACATTAGACATTAGTTGATAGGCAACACAGAGAGGTCAATTTTCAGGATTATTCCTGAATTCAGGATTTAATCCCTCAAGGACCACTTGATATTGATATAAATCAGAGGATTTTGTTCTGGTTATTTTAAGCTTCTTGTCACAAAATGTCATCTTAAACACAAATTATTGTCATATTGTTTACAAAATTAACATAATTTAATGAATTATTAATACTCTTTTGGCTCTGGCCCCCAAATTTAAGGCCAATTGACACCCCTGCCAACAATAATAATAAAGAAGTCATAACAGTAAATACATAAATTTAAGACAGTTTATGCCTAAGAATATTTAAAGAGTACATTTCATATGAGCCACGTTCTGGGAAAACTGGGCTTTATGCGTGTGCGTAAAGTGTCGTCCCAGATCAGCATGTGAAGGTCGTGTAGGGTTATTAGGGATGATTCCACCTAGACTGGATTTGTTTGTAAGAGACTTCCTTTTAACAAAAAATTCCTTAAAAAGGAAAGTGTTGTCCCTGATTAGCCTGTGCAGGCTGCACAGGATAACCTGGGATGGCACTTACGCACATGCATTTAGCCCAGTTTTTCCAGATTGTGGCTTATATCAAAGGTATTTTAATATTCTTAGGCATAATAAACTGTCTTAAATTTATGTATTACTTTTATGACTACTGCAGTGATTTTTTTACCTCTGCGTCCTAGACGCACAACATTTGCCGTAGACGCACAGTTTTAGAATATGTGCATTCGAACGAAGCATGCTTTTTTCAAGTAGCGAGTCCGTCCCAAATCGCATTTGTTATTATTGGACTATCCATACGGGGTAAAATGTATGTAAACACGGTGTTCCGCCAAAATATCACCACTCGTAATAATCGCATAATCAGTTGCTTTGAACCCATGAAATTCGTCGTTAGTAAACTGTGTAAAGGTAAGCGGTGTACGGGTAAAAAATTACATCTGAAAAGTGACGTCAGCGAAAATTCGTCTGCAATGGGTCCAAAGCGGTTTGTGATCACCATTTGTTAATTAATGGATGTAATAAGTGACAACTGTGCATGTTTTATAGATTATTTTGTGATTCTTGGTTTCTTTGCAACCTATGGAGTTAATTACATCATATGAGTGTATTAACATGAGTGCCCACGAAAGAAATGTGAAAATACTTGTGCATAAAACTTGTGGTTTTTATGCAGTTATTAATTATCAACTATTTGCTGTTGTGTTCATATCTTTTCATGTTCAATATCTTTTTATATCGTATTGCTTCTTATTATACTTACATCAAGTCAGGTCGAAGTGCATTTTTAATTGACTTGTGCGTTATAACAAGTCAATATGTTTTTATTTGCCAACATGATATGTCTGTGTTTCGCTCTGCACTTAGCTAATAGAGTAATGTCTAGCAAATTAAAAACCTGGCTACTGCTTCTCATTTGTTTTTTGTGTGTGTTTTTTTGGCGAAATTCATCAATAGAAAGTAAATAATACTTGGGACTCGCACTTTCAGTTTGGGACTCACACATTTTTAGTCCAGCGAGTCCTAGGACTCGCATATGTTAAATTGTAAAAAAATCACTGCTACTGTATTATTATTGAATTTCGTATTTTGTTTCCCTGCAGTGGAAGGTGAGACGCACGTTGGCCTTCTCTATACACGAGCTTGCTGTGATACTGGGAGAGGAGATCACACACAGAGACCTGGTGCCGGTCTTTGATGGCTTCCTCAAGGACTTGGATGAAGTTAGGATTGGAATATTGAGGCATCTTGCAGATTTCTTGAAGGTATGGATGTGAGACGCGCGCTCTAGTAAAACAGGGCTTTTATGCATGTGCGTTATGTGTCCGCCAAGATTAGCCTATGCAGTCCCCACAGGCTAATCCAGGATGACACAGTCTGCCTAGATAAGATTTTGTTTAGAATAGACTTCCTTCAAATGAAAAGTTCCATAGAAGAGGAATGTGTCATCCCTGATTAGCTGGTGCAGACTGCATATGCTTATTGTGGAGGACACTTAACGTTTATGCTCAAAGCCCCATTTTCCCAGAACGATGCTGATTACAATTTTAAGTTTAGCTTTTGGTAAGTTTTTGTTTAATAGGTATTATTTATTAGCTTTTCAACTCAACTATGGGTATTTTGTTAACATACACCTTTATCACTTTCTTTATATTTATCAAAATATGTGCTATATAATATAATCTGTTAAGCCCAAGTCTCACTATTGCTGGTGTAGCCCCAGTTCACCCCCGGTTTGATAGAGCCGGTCGACCGGCGACTACCGGGATGATCAATGGTTATTTTTTAGAGTGGTAACATATTCCCGGTGCTGCCCCGGTACTGCCCCGGTGGACATATGCAGTAACACCAACGGCAATAACCGTAGCTCTGCCGTGATAACCGGCTACAACCTGGGCTCTATCGGGGCTCCACCGGCATGAACCATAGCTCTACAGGCATTAATTGGTGAACAGTAGCTACACCGGGACTCTGTCGGCATTCACCGGGGCTATACCGGCGTCAGACCGGGGCGTTGCCGTAGCTCTGCCGGGGTCAATAGCATCCCGGATGAGCCCCGGTTCGTGCCGGATGTATTAAACATTTTAATAGTTTGCCGGTGGAGCCCCGGTTCATCCCGGACATTCCCGGTGGAGCCCCGGTTCATCCCGGTAGACCCCGGATCACGCACTGGGGCTCCACCGGCATCGCAAAATGTGATAGTGAGACTGGGCCTTTACTAAAGTAACATGCCCAGTAACATAAGAGAACATATCCATAGCCATGATGTGGCTTTGCCGAGTTTTGTGGACAATTCATTACACCATACTCTTTCTGATGTGTTATTTGATGATATATTTTTTGTTGTGCAGTTATTACATCCGAACGTACGAAGACAGTATCTTATCAAGGTGCAGGAGTTTATGAATGTGGACAACAGCAGGAACTGGAGGTTTAGACAGGAATTAGCAGAGTAAGTCAGAATATTTTGGTCTGAATAGCAGTTGAACTGTCAGTCCGCCTGTCAGTCTGTGATTCCGTCCGAAAACTTTAACATTGGCCATAACTTTTGCAATATNCCCTCCCCAATGGACAAGACCTTTCTACTGACGTATATATTTTTCGCACTTATCAAAAACATTTACACAGTATGCTTTTATGTAATGACAAAGTTACAGTTGGGGGCATCGGTGTCGTACGGACACATTTCTTGTTTTACACATCTGTGTGGGATATATGTCCTTTTAGGGCATTTCTTTTTGATAAGAAGTAAAGAGAACAAATCAGGACAATAGAATCTGAGCTAAATTATTATACCCCCACAAACAAAGTTTAGGGGGGTATATAGGAGTGAGCTTGTCTGTCGGTCGGTCTGTCAGTCTGTATTGGTTGTCCACTCTCTAACTCAAGTTGTTTTCATCCGATCTTCACCAAACTTGGTAAGAAGTTGTATGTAGATGATGTCTAGGTCAAGTTCGAATATGGGTCATGTAGGGTCAAAAACTAGGTCACGGGGTCACTTAGTGTGTTTTAAACATTCAGCATGGTGTCCGCTCTTTAATTCAAGTAGTTTACATCCAATCTTCACCAAACTTGGTCAGAAGTTGTATCTAGATGATGTCTAGGTCAAGTTCGAATATGGGACATGCCGGGTCAAAAGCTAGGTCACGGGGTCACTTAGTGCGTTTTAAACATTGAGCATGGTACCATGTCCGCTGTTTTTTGTGAAGACAACATGCAAAATATTCTGTGTCAATGCGGCATGTGGGGGCATTCGTCACGTCTGTGACAAAGCTCAAGTTAAAGTTTTTCTTTGAAATTTTTCTTTGAAATAAAATAAAAACTTTCAAAAATTAATTTGAGAAAAGTGAGAAGTTAAGCAAAGAATTTGGACAAAATATTTCCATTGAATGTTGTTACGATAATTATTATTTTTTAAGTGTACAACTGGGAAAATGAGATAATTGGTTCAGTTTTTTTCCTTGAACTCTGTATGAATATTGTACGTTTCTCTTGCAGACAGCTGGCGTTGATATCGGAGTTGTACTCTGCTTCGGAGATCAGTGATCACTTGTTGCCAATGGCGATAGCTCTGGCCGAGGACAAGGTTGCTGAAGTCCGATTGGACGCCTATCACTTGGTATGTCAGTGTTTCAGATTGGTCCCAATTTCCTCAGGACAGGTGTCCTAAATGGTCAGTTTTTTCAGGACATTAAATCATGAAAAAAAAACATCCAGAATGCAGAGGAAGCTGTAACAATATTCGTTCTCAAATGATCATGCACTCGAACCAATTTCCGGTCAAATTGTCTGACGAAAGGTTTATTTGTCAGCCCGAAAAGCGCTCTGAATTTAATTTCTCTGGTCATTTTCACATTTTATTGGCCAAAATCCGAAGGGCTGATCTAATCTGAAACACTGCTCTAGCTTAGTGCAAAGTTTTGGGGAACTAATTTTGATACTTTTTAAATTTTTGTAACAATATGTAAACAACATACATGTAATCCTCTGTGTAAAATTAACAACTTTTATATACAATTAAATATAATTATATATTATAATTGACAGGAATGCAGAAACAAACATACTTTGCTCAGACTATGGTAGATTGCAACAATTGTGTTATCATATTTTTTATGCCCCATTTTACCAAAAAAAGGGGGTATGTTGTGTTTGGCCTGTCTGTCTGTCATTGTGTGTGTCTGTCTTTCTGTCCCAAAACTTTAACCTAGGTTAAAGTTTTGTCATAACTTTTGCATTATTGATGACAGCATCTTGATACTTGACATGCATGTGTATCTCGTGGAGCTGCACATTTTGAGTGGTGAAAGGTCAAGGTCATCCTTCAAGGTCAAAGGTATTTTTTTTTTCTAAATCAAAGCGGCGCATTAGGGGGCATTGTGTTTCTGACAAACACATCTCTTGTTATGCATGAAATGAGCCATGTTCTGGGAAAACGGGGTTTAATACATGTGCGTAAAGTGTAAGGACTCCTCACAGACTTATCAGGAACGACGCTTTCCGCTTGGACTGAATTTTCGTTTAGTAGAGACTTCCTTCAAAAGAAAAAATCTATAAAAGTTTATGTTTATGCATTATGCCCAGATAGAGCAAGGCTCAACTATTTTCTTTTTCATGACTGCTGATTATTTTCCTTTCAGATCAGTGTGATGATCAAACGCATGGGAGGCAGCGGGGATGAGAAACTAGTCCAATATCTTGTCAATCAGTTGATACAGAAGTTTGCACTCAACCCCAAATGGGCCCGTAGACAAATGTAGGTTGGACTGGAAGCATTTCTCTAATAAAAAATCTTGGTGTTTTGTATTTTGTCTGTACTCAACCATGTTGTATTATAAAATTGTTGAGCACCCTCCAAAAAATATGGATATAACATTCCTCTTTACCAAAAAATATTCCTGATTTTTCAAAATTTGGTCAATATAGTATGTAGAGACTAAATAATGAAAGTGAAATCCAACAACAACCATAACACAGAATTACAAGTTTGTAAACATTTCAAGTCAGTGGGTAAGATGTCGGTGTTTTCAGTTGTTTTGCCCTGTTTGCAGCTACACCCAGCTGTGCGCGGGTGTTGTACGGGAGGAGTCCCTGAGTCCGGTGGAGTATGCCCGCGACATGCTGCCCTCCCTTCTGGACCTGGTCAAGGACGCGGTGCCCAACGTACGCATCACACTCGCCAAGACCTTGTACTCCTATGTCAACAACGAAAGTACGGGTACTAGATATGTTAACCCTTTGAGCGCTGGAACCGGATTTTGAAGGCCTTTGCAAACAGTTTGGATCCAGATGAAACGCCACAGAACGTGGCGTCTCATCAGGATCCAAACTGTTTGCTATTCTGATAGTATTCTTTGGAAAAAAATCGAAGAAAATGCTAATTTTAGAAATTTAGCAGACAACATTTTAGCAGACGACAAATTTCCCAGCATGCAAAGGGTTATTATGGTAGTGCTACATGCCTATGGAAATAATGAGTTTTAGTGTATATAACTGTTATATGTTCGGGTTAGATTCACACCTGTTTCACTTTGTGTGATGTTTTATGTGTATGTACCATTTTCAAGGTAATCAACAAGCAAAAATGAATTTCTAAAACTTATTAAAAGCTGTAGCAATCAACAACAATTAGTCAGCTTGGCTTTATTTTAATCAGGGTTGCGACTTGTGTCAATTATTTCATATTCTTCATTTACCTGCTTAAAAGACATGGTAAAAAAAGCCAAATAATTGTATTACAACTATCAACGCGCATTTGTGAGCCCTCAGGGCAACAGATAGGTTCGTTTTATTGTTTTTACGATATGTATTTGACAGAAAACGAATTAAAATAAAAAATTTGATCGTACAGAAAACGATATGTAAATGGAAAAACGAATTCTTACTCGTTTTTGTTGTACCGTTTTCCTCCGTACGGGGTTTAATTTGAATTAATATATTGTGACCTTAAGTGCAGCCGTAATATTTTCAGTTATTTAATATAGACACCGGTTCGGGCCAGTGTCAATGTAAAAAGTTGTTTCCGTCGTAAAAAGTTAGGGAAAATATTGGCGTTAATCGCGGACAGGTAAGGAAAGTTTCATAAAAGTCATGCGCGCCCAATATTCTACAATTCGTTGAAACAAAATGACTCATCATCCATTTGTCAATATACAATTAAAACTGGTATTTACAAACAACCATTAACACTGTGAATTTATAATGACTTAATTGGAATAAGAATTGCTGAAAAAATTATCAATGCCCAAAATAAAAGCCTCATCTGATCCAGAAATATATGTAAGTTTTGATCAAATTGTAAAAACAACTAATTGACAAATAGTTTTTAGGGAAAAAACTAATTGTTACAAAAAGCTTGTACTGAAAACTAATTGACACAAAATCTTATCTGTTGCCCTGGCCCTTAAGGATGTGGTTCCTGTCCTGCTTTGCATTCCATTTGATCAATTTATGTTTATTGCTCTTTTTATGCCCCCGGTAGGCGGGCATATAGCAGTTGAACTGTCAGTCCGTCTGTGATTCTATCCGAAAACTTTAACATTGGCCATAACATTTGCAAAAATGAAGATAGCAACCTGATATTTGGCATGCATGTGTATCTCATGGAGCTGCACATTTTCAGTGCTGATAGGTCACGGTCAAGGTCAAAGGTCAAAAAACTAAATCCAAGGGAAGTAACAAGCTTTAAAGGGAGATATTTTCTATTTATCATTTGGCAGGTTCAGATCATTTTCACAAGGGAAGTTATAATTTTTAGCTCTACTGGCCGAAGGCCAGAAGAGCTTATGTCATGGTGTGGTTTCCGTCGTCCGTCCGTCCGTCCGTGTGTGTGTGTGTCCGTTAGACTTTTTCTTGTTTACGCGATAAAATCCACAGTTTTCATCCGATTCTTTTCAAACTTGTTCAGTGTCTTTATATTCATGAGGACTCGAACCCTATTGAAAATGGGTTACATCAGACCGTCCGTCTGCCGTCCGTGCGTGCGTCCGTCCGTGCGTTAGACTTTTTCTTGTTTACGCGATAAACTCCACTGTTTTCATCCGATTCTTTTCAAACTTGTTCAGTGTCTTTATATTCATGAGGACTC
>VMBQ01001421.1:104200-152174 GCA_007657795.1 Dreissena rostriformis | reverse complement strand
CATTCCATTGACATTCCAGCCAGTAGAGCGATTCAGGCCCTCATGGGCCTCTTGTTAAAGGGATATAATCAACAAAAAAAAAAAAAAAAAAATCAAAGCGGCGCAGTAGGGGTCATTGTGTTTCTGACAAAAACATCTCTTTGTCTGTAATACAAGTAGTGGATGGAACAAGTCTTTCTCTCCTGATGGATTTTTTGTTATCAATGATCTGAATGTGTGGATTACAACACAGTTTAAATCAATTTGTTCCTAGCTCTGGGAAAACTGGGCTTAATGCATGTCACATGATGTGCGTAAAATGTCATCCCAGATTAGCCTCTGAAGTCTGAACAGGCGAATCGGGGACAACTCTTTCAAATGAAACTGGATTGTCGCTAAGATGAGACTTCCTTAAATGAAAACTCAATAAAAGGGGAAAGTTTTGTCCCAGATAAGCCTGTGCAATCTTCTCATGCAATCAACTGATCATAAGAATTGGCCGCTTAGAGAATATGCTTGTTTAAAAACCTCCATTGTTACTTAAAATGTTTGTGAGCAATATTTACTAACGTGGGCTCCTATTTGTTGCGAATGCAGAGTACAGTGGGTGTGAGGGTCACCCGAGTGTGTCGGAGGTGGAGGAAGTGATGTCCCAGCTCCGGCTGGACAGCGACCGTGACGTGCGCTTCTACTGCTCGCCCGAGGCCTACCAGGAAACTACTGCCTATTCAGACGACGCAAGTAGTCTAAATGAATACCAGGTAGATTTCAGGCTAGCTGACCAGCTGTCCCAATGGGTAAAAACTACAGGTGAACTCAGGGCTCCAGATAGGAACGGTGGGCTGGAGAGATATAATCTCGAATAATGAAGTATTGGTAGCTTAACCCTTTACCACTCAGTTTTGCATTTTGACTCGTTTGCAGTACCTTGAAAAAACCAAATTAAATTTGAGATCTTTCTTACTAGATTCAAGTTTTAAAGGCTTCATTTCAACTGTAAGATACTGATGAGCAGCAAAAACAGACCTGGCTGTTTTGGTTTTATGCTGGATGCATTAGGCTAAGCCATTTTTACTTTGCTTCTGAGTGGGAAACGGTTTATGTATTATTGACTGCAAGGCCATGGCAAATTAAAGGCTTGGTATTCAATCTGAATTTTTTAATAAAAAATATTGCTGCCTTAACTGGGTTTTTGTATAGATAAGACTGCCTATAACCAAAAATTCCCAAAAGCTGAAATTGTTGTCCCTTATTAGCCTGTGTATACTTCACAGGCTAATATAGGATGACGCTTGAAGTACATGCATTTATATATCCTTGTATATCCTTTTATAATTCAGGGTTAGGATTCATATCTGGAGTTCTACTTTTGATTATATGCATGCAAAATTTGACTGTTTTAAAATCTTGAATGCTTGAAATGAAGTTCAAATGTCTGAAGTTGTGCTGTAAACAAATTTCACATGCTCTATTAAGTAAATGTTACTTGGTTTGTGTGATAAGTGACAAATAATTGTGACATTGTTGTTTAGAAAAAAATATATATGAGTCGCGTTCTGAGAAAACTGGGCATAATGCATGTGCGTAAAGTGTCGTCCCAGATTAGCCTGTGCAGTCCGCACAGGCTAATCCGGGACGACACTTCCCGCCTTAACTGAAGAGACATCATTTAAAAGAAAAATTCCATAAAAGCGTAAATTGTCGTCCCTGATTAGCCTGTGCAGACTGCACAGGCTAATCTGGGATGACAATTTACGCACAAGCATTATGCCCAGTTTTCTCAGAACACAACACATATAAGATGTTTTAAACCCCCTGTAAAGAGGGGTATGCTTGAATCAACCATGTGTCTGTTTGTCCATAGACCCAAGCCTTATAAGGTGTTCTTCACTTTTCAATTTAGATAATTAACAATTTCAGGCTTTGTTCCTTATGAAAGGAAGCTGTGCTTGTGAGATTTTTATTATCTTTTTGTTGAAAATCGCAAAAGTTATGCTGCTTTTTCAATCGAGACATTGCTACATAGAACAACATATGGCATATATGGTATTCATGGTCATAATAGTGACAAACTCTAGTTACAAAATGTGATTTAATGGACATTTGTATGCCCCACGAATCATTGAACATTGCGCTTGTCTATTACATCTGTATATCCTGCAGCAGGTGTTTTGAACTCCTCTTTTTAGTACTGGATGGATCTTGATCAAACTTAAACAGTTGAATGACCTTAACTCTTTCAGTGCGGGAACCAGATTTTGAAGGCCTTTGCAAACAGTTTGGATCCAGATGAGACGCCACAGAACGTGGCGTCTCATCAGGATCCAAACTGTTTGCTATTCTGATAGTATTCTTTGAAAAAAAAATGAAGAAAATGCTTATTTTAGAAATTTAGCAGACAACATTTTAGCAGACGACAAATTTCCCAGCATGCAAAGGGTTAATCTGAAGATGATCATAAAGAAAGAAATTTGTGTGCAACAAGTTTTTACAGAATTATGGCTCTTAGTTGTTTCGTTCACTGTAGAACATATAGTTGCTTAGTCTTGTGTCAAATTACGTGGTTTGGGGGCATCAGCATCTGTGATACATTTCTAGTTTTATTGGGAGATTGTGTTTTGTTCTACGGCTTTATTCGTTTACATATTGTTTGTGTTTTTCAGTATTCAGGAATGTAAAAAGATAATGACAGTCTGATGAGAAGAAAGTGCAAAATGCTGTGATCAATGGATTTCCTTTGTGGTGGACTGGTTCCCAGTATATGGACTTTTGGGCTCAAATTTATAACTACTAGCAGAAGATTGGATGCAATAATGATAACACTTTGATGCAACATGCATGTTATGTTTATTTACTGTTCGTACCCCATGGCTGTGCCATTCAAAAGATTATGGGTTTGCATGCAACATTGATTTTATATAACAGTACATTTGAAGTATAGTCCTGTTAATTCATGTTTTAACCAAGTTATGCCATAACAGAACTACCAAGTTATGCCATAACAGAACTACCAAGTTAAGCCATAACAGAACTACCAAGTTATGCCATAACAGAACTACCAAGTTAAGCCTTACAGAACCAGACTCTTTAATCAATGTCAAATGGCGTTTTTGTGAGTTTTGTCAGAACTTTTATTATTTTGTTTTAAATGGCTGGGCTCAGTCTTGTGATGAGTCTAGTGGGGCAAATTATTTTTTTTACAATACATTTTTATAAACATATCCAAAGTTAATGTTAATTGATTTAAAGCAATAACATTTAAATGTATTTTTTTTTCTTCCTATATAAACTAATAATTATTGTCTGCAGGTATTAACCATTTAACACTGACCTTTCATTTAGTTAGAAATTGTTTTGTTTAATATTATTTCTATTAAAAAAACAACAACATTGTCCTGGATGAAAGTTTTCATCATTGATAATGATACTAATGTTTTTCCCACATAATGTTAAGTGAAAACATAGCTATTATTATGGTTGTCATTAAAGCCCCATTCCTACTCAAAATCAACGAAAATTTGATACAATATTTCGTAAATAAAGTTAAATAATTTAAAATCAGTGTTCCTTTTAGCAATTGCTGATTTTTAATTGTTTAACTTTATTTTAAGAAATATTGTACGAAATTTTCGTTGATTTTGAGTAGTAATGTGGCTCTAAAAAACCAGATTTCAGTGTTTTCACAATTCTGGTCTGTTCAGCCATGTATTATGGTGATAGTCTACCAAGTCAGGGATCTTGTAGTATTTTGAAATGCATGCGGGTCTTTGAGAAATGTTATGTAATTATTTTTTTTAACAATACATGTTTGATTTTTCTTTTGTTTAGTTTAAACACAGCAACAAACAAACGTGTATTCTAAGAATATTTTTAGGTTGTAACATTTATCAAATACCGTTTTATATTGTTATCAAAATACTACATCAGAATGTCGACCATGATTGTGTATTTTTGTTCCTGACAGTGTAACCATATGATAGCAGTTCATGTATTTCTGATTTAATTGATTTGAGTGACACTGCATGTATGCATAATATGATGAAAATACCTTGCCATAAGAGTGTGTATCTATGAATTAAATATTTCTATAAATTCTCATGTGTTTCTGTGATAAACGTTTGATATTGATAAAAGCATGAACTTTGTTTTATAGTGATTTGTGTCTTATATTTGTTATTTCCTTGGCAACAATTAATGGGTGCTCAAAACAATAAAGGGGGACCACTCTGCTTTTTCAGGCCTATCAAGAGCTACTTGCCATGCTAAATGATGGGAACTTGTTCTGTATTCTATTTTAAAATGTGCACATTTTGTCTTCTATGCATTATGATATATGCACCATCATCAGCACATTATAAGTGTTGCCAAATAATGTCCAGCTTTTTGTATGCTTATTTGAAAGAAGTTTATTTTTAAAATAATTTCCAAAATGTCAGCTTGCAAACTGTACAATTTAAATCTGTGTTAGCTATACTATACTTTTGTTAAATTTCGTAATTTAGTAAGTCATGTAATACATTTAAATTTTTGATGAATTAATGAGATTCTACATCATGTGTAAAAGAAGCAAGTTTTTGTGATTTCAATTGCTACTGCTGTATGTTTAAATTCGTGGTAACTTATGGTTATTTATAAAATAGCTTAAAAATACTCTTTGGCCTTTGTATATTTACCATTAGCATGGTCAAAATGAACCATGGAGTGGTATGTATCTTCAGGGAAGAATATTTACTTGTTATGCCCTCTTTAAGAAAAAAAAGGGGGGGGGGTATATTGTTTTTGGCCTGTCCGTCTGTCTGTCATTCTGTCCCAAAATTTTAACCTTGCTCATAAAATGCAAACTCTTGGGTCTATGTTCTTTAAACTTTACATGTGCATGCATCTTATTGACATCTACAATCAAACATGGTTTGAGGTCAATAGGTCAAAGGTCACTGTGACCTTTACATTCAAAATATAACCTTGTTTTTAAAATAGTTTCCATGCAGATTCGAAGCGCAGTAGGGGGCATTGTGTTTCACAAACACAGCTCTTGTTCATTGTAACAATTGTACCTGATTTACAAATGTAAAGCTAATTACAGTTTGAACTTTCTCACTTTACCTTTTATTTATCATTTATGATGACAGATTTTTTTGTCAACATGTCGGACTGTATAACTGCCGTTTTTAGAACGGTATCTAGTAAAATGAACCAGCATGATTGTTTGGTAGTCAAATGTCTTTCAAATGATTTTTGGTGCCAGAATAGCATTAGATGTTGACATGTTTGTGTGTATGTCATTTTGTATGTAAACTTATGTAGGGTATCATGTATTAATAGTTAAGCTATCAAAATTGACATAACAGTTGTTGTTTAATTATAAGAGTATTTTATTTTGTTTGTTTTTCATCAATGAAGACAATCTTATCTAGTTGCAGTGTTCAACTGTTTTCATTCATTTCATGCACTTGAAAGAATGCGTTTAGGAAAATCCTTAGTTTTAAATATAGAAAACAGTCTTTGATACTAATACTATACATGTTATATTGGTCTCGCGCAACCTAAAATTAAAACAGTCTTGACATAAACCTCAGTCACTTTTAAACAGATTTTTCGTGTGATGTTTAAGTTATAAAAACGCAACCAGATAGAAGAACATAAATGTGTCGTGTTCTGAGAAAACTGGGCATAATGCATGTGCGTAGAGTGTCGTCCCAGATTAGCCTGTGCAGTTCGCGCAGGCTAATCCGGTACGACACTTTCCACCTAAACTGGATTTTCGCTAAGAAGAGACATCCTTTAAACGAAAAATAAGAGACATCCTTTAAACGAAAAATTCCTTAAAAGCGGAAATTTTCATCCCTTATTAGCCTGTGCGGACTGCACAGGCTAATCTGGGATGACAATTTACGCACAAGCATTATGCCCAGTTTTCTTAGAACACGACACATATAAGAGCAAATATATTTATCATTCGCGTATTACAAATGCATGCTAAGCGTGATATTGTGCTAACATATGATATTCTAGAAACTGGTAAACAGGAAATAGGTTTTATATTTTATTTGTTTTTAAAGTCTTTAATGACACAAAATGTGTTAGTAAAGGCATGTGAGTGTTTTACGAATTGTCTGGCTTATTCCGCGTTGTAACTTTAATTACTTTACAACTTGTAATATAATTTTTATACGCCCGTATAAAATACGGGACGTATTATGTGAAACCCCTTGGCGGGCGGGCGGGCGGCGGGCGGAAGGCATCACTTTGTCCGGACTCTAATTCAAATTGTATTCATCCGATCTTCACCAAACTTGGTCAGCAGTTGCATCTAGTTGATATCTAGGCCAAGTTCGAATATGGGTCATGCCGGGTCAAAAACTAGGTCATAGGGTCAATTAGTGCATTTTCAACGGCGCCACTTTGTCCGGACTCTAATTCAAATTGTATTCATCCGATCTTCACCAAACTTGGTCAGTAGTTGCATCTAGTTGATATCTAGGTCAAGTTCGAATATGGGTCATGTCGGGTCAAGAACTAGGTCATAGGGTCAATTAGTGCATTTTCAACGGCGCCACTTTGTCCGGACTCTAATTCAAATTGTATTCATCCGAAACTTTTAAACAACTTTTTATCCTGCGTCAAAGTGGTATGGGGGTATAAGTCACATTCAGTGACAAAGCTCTAGTTCAAGTTGAATTCACCAAACTTGGTCAGAGGTAGTATATAGATTATATATCAGTCAGGTCTGATTGGAGACATGCAACCGATTAACACATGCAATATTTTTATGCAATATTTTTATCCAGTTTTATTTTGCGATATTTTCATCGGGTTTATTTTTTTCGCGATTTTTGAAACGAGTTATTTTTAACAACATGTTTATTGGTAAGTTTCATTTTTCCTTCAATCTAATCATGATTTCCACAGGTACATGAGTTTTTCACTGTGCATGGGTACTATAGAAAGGCAACTGTTTATCATTGTCATCAACCTAAAATCAATTTTTATACGCCCGTTTTTACAAAACGGGACGTATAATAGTTTCACCCTTGGCGGGCGGGCGGGCGGCGGGCGGGCGGAGGCGGTGTCCACAGCAGTGTCCGCTCTCTAATTCAAATAGTTTTCATCCGATCTTCACCAAACTTTGTCAGAAGTAGGATCTAGACAATATCTAGGTCAAGTTCGAATATGGGTCATGTTGGGTCAAAAACTAGGTCACGGTGTCACTTAGTAGAACGGGCGTATCTTGTGACAATTTGGCACTCTTGTTATTGTGTATAATTTTCTTTTAGTTTGTTGAATGATAGCTTCTGTATGTATATTTATTTATTTACCAGATTATTCCATATAGATTCAAAATAGTGTGGACTTTCAAATATGCATATACAATGTTTGTCAAAGAAAAATACAGATGGGAATAAACATAATATTAAATTAATAATTATTGTATTCTTGATTTTGTACCGATTAGTTGTTCTAAATGAGTCTGTTTCTAAGAAAACGGCCCTTAATGCATGTGCGTAGTGTCGTCCCAGATTAGCCTATGCAGTCCGCAATCTAGCTAATAAGGGACGACACTTTCCGTTTTTATTGTATTCCTCGTTTAAAGGAAGTCTCTTATGAGCGAAAATCTAGTTAAAGCTGAAAGTGTCGTCCCGTATAAGCTTGTGTGGACTGCGCAGGCTAATCTATGACGTCACTACGCACATGCCCCAATTTCCCAGAGCGAGGCTCTTATAATTAGCTTCGTAAAGCGGGTCCATAGCTTAGAATTCATAGAATGAACAAACATGGTTGACAAGTTGACGAGATGAATGACATGTTATTCAAATTAAAGTTTGTGTTAGATTAGGTTAGAACGCTCTTCTCATGACATGCGACTCCTAGAACTATACCTCTGGTTAGAGGATTTAAATGTGCGTCCTGGTATTGGCGGATAGAACAAAACGCTTTAATAACAAATTAAAATAAAAAAGAAGTACGAGAAATGTTAATGTTACAATGTAACCACCTTGCAATAATTGTACCCGTAATACGATAATACATTTCGGTATTATGATAAATGTGGCGTGTTCTGAGAAAACTGGGCAAAATGCTTGTGCGTAAATTGTCATCCCAGATTTGCCTGTGCAGTCCGCACAGGCTAATCGGGGACGACAATTTCCGCCTAAACTGGATTTTCGCTAAGAAGAGACATCATTTAAACGAAAAATTCCATAAAAGCGGAAATTGTCGTCCCTGATTAGCCTGTGCGGACTGCACTGGCTAATCTGGGATGACAATTTACGCACAAGCATTTTGCCCAGTTTTCTCAGAACACGACATAAATGGTCAGGGCAAAACACCCAAATTTACTTCTTAATTTCAGTGAGCTTTCTTTCTTTCATGTAAAAACAAGCTTGCGATGTTGACATTGTGTTTCTATGAGCGATATTAGAACACGCATTTCGGTGATTCACAGGTTCCCCGGGTTTGTTGACACAATACATACTCGCCACCAGAGTGACTAACTGACTCAATGTGACGACCATTAGCCAGTTACTTACATGGTGACCTCAGTGCGCTTAGTCACCGTACATCACTTCGAGATCGAGACAGCCAATAATCGACCGATTAATAAGATATGAGCCCACGCATATCGGTGCTTTAAAGTTTCCCCGTGTGTGTTGACACAATACATACTCGCCAGCAGGGTAACTAACTGACTCGATGTGTCGACCAGTCAAGCGCTTAGTCACCTTCCATCACTTCGAGACAACCAATAATCGACCTATTAGTTCGAGTAAGAAATCGGCATGAGGTAAGCGCGCAATCGATGGTAGTGTTTTTTCATAACCACTTACACTTATGCTCGTATCGAACACGTTAATCACCGGTGCACATCGACTGTCGGCACTATCAGGCTCCAAAGCTGAATTGGTAACGAAATATCAGCTCATTAGTTATCTTTAAGCAAACAGTACCCCAAAAACAGCTTAAACAAGCATTTTTGCACATGTCCGTCCACTGTACCTGTATGTTAGTACCACTTGTTTGAAGTGGTTGTTTAAATATGGTAACAATGATTCAACTGCATGATGCATTGCGTGATCGGTATTAATTAAAGCCTCTATAACGCTCAAAATCAACGAAAATTTCGTAATATATTTTGTTATTTTCGTATAATAAAGTTAACATATAAATAATCAATGTTCCTTATAGCAATAGCCAAAATTTTAACGTGAGATGTGCTCTGGTAACATAGATTTAACACGATACATTTTTTTATTTTTTTTTACAATATGTTCAACACGCGTTCATGTACCAATTTAGTGTTTAGTGTGTCGTATAAATAGATATCGTTGCAGGAAATTAAAATGGAATTTATTGTGCCACACAAAAATAAAAAAGAGCATCTTGTTAAATCTATGTTACCAGACCACATCTAGCGTTGTCATTTTTGCTATTGCTATAAGGAACACTGATCATTTATGTGTTAACTTTAATTTACCAAATATATTACAAAATGTTCGTACATTTTGAGCGTTATAGAGGCTTGCTTTAATAATTGTAAGTGCCCGTTGAACTATTGGTATGGCCTGCCCTACGTCGTCCGTTTGGCGTCAACAATTGGGGACGATGCACGCATTTGTGACTTCATTGTTCATGCATTGTTTAAAAGTTCGACCCTTCATCAAATATTGATCAAACTTGGCCAGCTTGTGAATGAGCCAAACAGGCCGAAATGTTAATTAATCTCGCTTGAAATAAGAGTTATTACCCTTTGAAAAAAGCACACATTGGAAAGATGTGGGGCGATGGATGTAATATATAGGAGACTTCAATTGTCATGCAATCTTGACCAAACTTGTGCATTGTGTGTATTACATTTAAGGATTATCTGACATTAAAGAGCATTTTTATTTTTATAATGGTTCTGATTGGACCTGGAAGATCAGAAACTGTCCTGCTCATGAAACAGGTCAGTTGCGACTCGATATCGCCATCTTTTTGCTTTTCGTCACATCCGGCTAGGGGACACAACTCTATCACTAGTAAAAGCGAATAACTGAAAGGGTGTACATTTCAATGGTTCAGCGGCAACTATAAAATATCGGAACGTGTATATTTTCATATTTGGTAATTGAAGATGATCATAAAACTTAAGATACTGGAACCAACACCAACAAGACAAATCAAATCAAAGGTTTTTTTTTTATGGCGTTCAAATCGCCTTCGTTCCTTCTCAGCGGAGAGAATAGGTACTTCAAACGGCGAGTCATTTGTGGCCGATCCGAAAGATTTCCGTGAGCGGTTTGAGTTCTTAGAATAAAATCCTTTTTACGGTCGAGCGACGCCATGCATAGTTTCCAGTCTACGGGACTCAAAACAAAGCGGCCATTATTGTTATATCTGGAATTTTACTACACAGTGCCTCGGCAT
The DNA here is from genome assembly GCA_007657795.1 of Dreissena rostriformis. Lineage (NCBI taxonomy): Eukaryota > Metazoa > Mollusca > Bivalvia > Myida > Dreissenidae > Dreissena > Dreissena rostriformis. The sequence continues at coordinate 141,791 of VMBQ01001421.1, read as the reverse complement.
TCCTGGGATATTTCTTCATTACGTTGTCTATATCGATATTAATCAGTCCTCGCAATTTTCAAAGCAGATACAACAGATCGGCCCGATATAAACAGGTTGTACTCGCGGAGCAATAAGCGATAAAAGTAGGACCCCACTTGGTTGATAGGTCACGTGACTCGTGGCAAGAGTGTGTGGAGCGTGGGAAAAATTGTACCGTTATTTTTCTGCGAGTTTTTTGTACTCTCTTGAGTGTTATGATGCCACAAGAAGAAAGGTTTTCTATACTGCTCAAAAAAGAACAAGATCGTTCGTCTGCGTTCACCTGGCGGATCGACGGTCTATTTAACTGTGTGGGATTCCGAAATGGCTGAACGTAGCGAGGTTTTAACTAACAGAAGTATTCAAAACAATCGCTGCGCTGTTATATCTTATTTGTTTAGGTAATGTATCAAAACTGAACATAGATTAATGACTTCCGTCACGATATGGGCAATGATTTGATAGACGAACATCAAAGCAGAAAATCGCGTTCAGAGTCATAAAATTATATCCTCGAGAAAAAAATAGCGATATCTTAGGCTTATGACGAGATTCGACCTTAGATGTTATTCGAATAAAGAACCTAGGGCCCGTCTTAAATATCTTAAGAAAAACTTAAGTTACGATGTAGTATAATTGCACAGCAAAACAACTATGATTAGATTGTTATTGCAATGTTCCATTAATGTCCTTTCAATCTTTTACATGGCTGTATTTAATACACTTATTGATAATAAATGTCTAATTGGTGCCTTAAACAAATTAGTCTTAAGTTGAATTTGTCGTAAGATTTTTTATAAGGCAGGGCCCTGGAAAACGATTGTCCTGATAAACCATATTTATGCTTGTGATTAAGCTATATAATACGCGATGCTCATTTAGGACTTGGAACGTCGTAAATAGTAATCTGTACTGAATAAAACTCATACATAATTATAATTAATATTATAATTAATACATGTTGTTCTTACAAAAGTCATGTACCATATCTTTATTTGATAACCAAACGTATTCGTTGTATATGCTCTAAATTGCAATCTAATTTACTACCGGTAATACAGTTGAATTTTATCACATTGTGTTACACGCCATCGTATATAAAATTGTCTTGTATACTAGAAGTAACCAACAATCAAGCTGTTAGATATACCGTAATTCATACAATTATACGGTATCGCAAACTCGTAAGGAGTCGACGTAACGATGCAACTGCAGCAGCACTTTAATTTCGGAGAGTTTAATTATCAACACGTGCGATATCCATTTGCTCCCCCCTGAGCGCTCCCGATGCGCCAGGAATGATACCGACCAGAAGTTAATACCCAGCCTCGTAAACCCTGGCACGTCTTAGGAGCGGCGGGTATTAAGTAACGCTCCGTAGGTCCCCACTGAATTATGCAGATCGTTACGATAGCGGCGACGTTAACGGCATCACCGCCGCAACTCGGTTGCCGCATGCCCCCGGAGGGGAATTGGAGAAATTGCTCCTGTCTACTTAACCATTGTTTTTTTTTCTGACATGAGTATCGGTAGTTCTCTTTGTTATCGCTATACTTATGTTTATGTGCATAGTTTTTTTTTTCTAGCTTGTATGATATCATAATCTTCGTCGTCGTTGTCACTATTATTATCATCAACACAAACACCACGGTCATCATCATCATCATTTTCGTCGTTGTCGTCGTTATCATCACCATCATCATCATCATCATCATCATCATCATCATCATCATCATCATCATCATCATCATCATCATCAACATCATCAACAACAACATCATCCTCATCATCCTCTTCCTCCTCCTCATCATCATCATCATCATCATCACCACCATCATCATCATCATCACCGTCACCACCATCATCATCATCATCATCATTATCATCGTCATCGTCATCGTCGTCTTCGTCGTCATCATCATCATCAGTGTTTTCAGTATCGAGTTATTGACATAATGCCTTACCATACTCACCGCCGCTTTGTCGTCATTTTATTATCTATTTTTTGTGAATTTACGACATCTGTGATTAAAAGCATTATAGTTGCTGATATACATGTACATAGTACATATAATCGCTTTTTTTTTCGTCGACGCCTAGTACTCTGGGTGATGCATGCAAGAAACAAGAAACACGTGTTGATCCAAAAAAAGTTCATTTGGCACAATTGCAAAAATATTGACAAATATATTCATTTCGTTGTTAAAAATGCATAATAATGATATATAGTGTCGCGTTCTGACAAAACTGGTATGCATGTGCGTAAAATGTCGTCCTAGATTACCCTGTGCAGTCCGCACAGGCTAATCTGGGATGACACTTTCCGTCTAAACTGAATTTTCGCTTAGAAGAGACATCATTTAAACGAAAAAATCCATAAAAGCGGAAATTGTCGTCCCTAATTAGCCTGTGCGGACTGCACAGGCTAATCTGGGATGACAATTTACGCATAAGCATTAATCCCAGTTTTCTCAGAACGCGACACAATATAGTATATAGAAACGAATCACATTCCAGTCTCAATGTTTTGTTGTACAATCTAACAATTTAGTGGTTTTTAATCATAAAACTAGTATTTTTGGCGGAGTTTTATAATTCCAGATATTTTACAAATTACGATATAATCAAATATGCGCGGAATTACGAGTATGTAATAATAAATTGTTCCAAGAATGTACGGTGGTTATTTACAGTATCTTATCGGTTCCGGAAAATATGTAATAATATCTCATAAAATTAGCCTGCCACCGTGGCGGTTTCGTTGTGCTAAATACGATATAAAAATGCAGAAAATAGCCAATAAACGTGTTAAGGTATACACGGTATTTATTAATGAATTAAGCCCAACACGAAATATTATAATTATCTTCATTAATAATACAGTTAAACGTATTCTTATAAATAGCTGTTGAGCGAAAACTCACCATCTGCTAAGAAAAAAGATGACTTTCTTAACCGCGTTGTTATACTCATAATAAATAGTCATTCTCGTAAAAAAAAAACGTATAACACATTTTCGGTCTTTAAAAGTAAATATACATTCATGAACATTTGCTCGAAATGAAATGTAATTACAAACATGACAATGGGCAAAATGACGTCGATGTAATTTTAGCGTCTGTGAGACGTAATGTGTTCTGGGCGGGTCTCGCGTTCCAATGATGTAATGATATTCCTATTACTAGTATTTTTACAGTTAAAGCTCATGTGTTGTACAATCTAAACAACAGAAAAGCACTTTATAATATAAGAAAATCTATACACGTTAATCTGAAATAAACGGCACAGCCAAATTACTTTACTTTGAGAAACCCTGTCCATATAAATAGTTAGAACCCACTCTTAAAACGTATCGTACAAACAAAGATATAATAGCAGAAGAAAAAAAAATTACACAAGTTTTTTTTCTACCAATAACAATACTATTCATATTTGTATTTCACGCGGCTTTTGTTTTGCCTTTTCATCCCACATGTTTTTCTTGAGACCCGCCCAGTGTATGATTTGGTCCTACAATGTGTCAATGTATTACCAACTATGGGTTACACGCTACTAGAGACATATATCAATACGACCTGAGAACTGGGTACACAAGCACTACGATTGCAAGTAGAACCGATATAGGTTTACTGGTCAGGCACAATTTTATGATACAAATGCTTGTAAACTATTAGGCGAACTAGCGAACATTGACAAATTCTCGTCCGTCCTACGTACTAATAAAAAAAATACATCTTACATTCGGCATAAAAAGGCAGTGATGACAGAATAATAACGAATATATAATGTGTAATGCTCCAATATCATCAGGTGACCTAAACGTCACGGCTAAATTGTGTACTATACCTTACATCTCATTCTGTTTGGTCAAACTTTATACTATATTCTTAAAAATGCTAACAGGCACATCATATCATTCGCATTATCACTCGGCGTCCGCGCAGACGAAATCATTCTGCAAAAACATGCGCAGTGATACACCAAACAATGAGAATTCATGCGCGGTCTGTGAAAAAAGAAACATGTGTAAACATTTTGGAATTAATAATAATTGCTTAAAATGAGTTATGTTACAAGCAAAAACGAATGGCCGGTGTTTTGGTATGTTTCAAAGCAGAACTGGTCTTTTATGGTGATTGGACTTTTTTCTTTAATTTCTAACAAGGGCTGTTTGTAAAACATGCATGCCCCCATATGGGCTGTCAGTTGTAGTGGCAGCCATCGTGTGAATACATTTTTTGTCACTGTGGTGGTGGTGGTGGTGGTGGTGGTGGTGGTGGTGGTGGTGGTGGTGGTGGTGGTGGTGGTGGTGGTGGTGGTGGTGGTGGTGGTGGTGGTGGTGGTGGTGGTGGTGGNCCTTTGACCTAGTGACCTCAAAATAAATAGGGGTCATCTGCAAGTCATGATCAATGTTCCTATGAAGTTTCATGATCCTAGGCCCAAGCGTTCTTGAGTTATCATCCGGAAACCATCTGGTGGACGGACCGACCGACAGACCGACCGACAGACCGACAGACCGACCGACATGTGCAAAGCAATTTACCCCCTCTTCTTCGAAGGGGGGTATAAAAATAGTCGCATTAAATACAGACGCCGAGCGGAGTATACGAATTAGCACAGAATATATACATTCAAAATGGAAACCACAGCAAAAAGATAAATATCAACACCTTAAAGGCTAGAATATGAAATAAATACAGTAAAAAAACACACAAATATTCCATGCATCAATGAGCGAACTACTTTTTGGATGAATTTACTATGTTTTGAAGAAAATGATCATGGTGTTTTATGACGAAATATGTTGATGGTTTGTATTATTTGTAATAAAATGCATGAATAAAGCACGATTGAGATCCACAAAATTCTTAAAATAAATAATGAATAAATTATACAGGTTCAATAAATATTGAATGTAAATAAGTTACGAATAAATTATTAAGTTATCAATAAATATGTATATAAAATAAATAAAACAAACCACACACGGCATAAATAGGGAATTATTTACAAAAAATAAGGGAAACACATCTATATAATTCGAACGCAGACACTCGTGTTAAGTTAATATAAATTAAAACCACAAAACATACAAAAATCCATAAAAAATAATCCGTAAAATAATGTAATCTAATTAAATTAGAATTTTTGGCCACATATCTACGAATTCTAAATTGTTAATTTTACAAACTCATATAATGTTTATGCAAAATTCAACATATGTTCATTTGTTGATATATTTTTTATAAAGATTAAATTGAAATTTGCGAAAGAAGTTATATTTTGGGCCGCTAATCGACAGATGATACGCAAACTTTTTTTTGTGAATTGAAAACATGTATTGTAATAAACACTATCAACACAAATCTGTGCAGAATTCAGTTTATAGAAAACACGCCCTCCTTATATTTATAATAAAAAAAACAAAAACAAAAACAACATCATGTATAAAAATTAAATAACAAACGAACAAAAAGAAACTGGTACACAAATAGGCTACATTACAACAAATCTTCATCTCCTTGGATTATTTGTAAAAAAACAAATCCGTGTCGCTTATAAACTAAAACGGTTAGTAAAGACAATTGTATGAATTAGTACATTGTTGAAGATGAGAAATGGTAAAAAGGTGATTATATATGAATGGCATTGATCCCTTGGTTATTTGTAGCACTTGTTAATGGAATTAGAGTTTCGACCTCCTCATTCGAAGTGTAATTCAAGTAGAATGCTTGTATGTTATTGAACACATAAATATAATCAATATACGAGAAAAAACACACAATGTGACATCATCAACGGTTCGCATGACTTTGAAAGTAATACTATAAATTAAGCGGATAGGAATACCAATTGAAATATATTAATATATGAATAAATTATCCAAATAATAATACAATGAATTGTATAAAGTAATGTTGTTACACATTTTAAATTACCATAAACTCACTTAAAGTAAAGTTTGATACATAATAAATACTACCATCATGCAAATCATAACTATTATGATTTTAAAGATTTTTTTTAAATAGATCCAATACTTTTATTTTCCCATGTACTAGTAAATGGGCATTCCAAAAATACCCGCTATAATAGCAGAACATGCGTATTCTGAACCTTTGACAACTATTTTTACTATGACGTCACTTCCTGTTCCTTACTCCGCGGACTCCTTGAACCTTTGGCCCCGCATGCACGAGGACTCCTCGTGCTTGTACAGGTAGCTCTTGAGTGCGAACGCCTTTCCGCAGCGGCCGCAGACGAATGGTTTCTCGGCCGAGTGCGTCTGAATATGCGCGCGCAGGTTGGACTTGTCAGCGAACGACTTTCGGCATGTCGGGCAGTTAAACGGTTTCTCCCCGGTGTGTGTCCGGATGTGACCCTGGAGCAGCCACGGTCGGCTGAACCGCTTCCCGCAGAACTTGCACTCACAGCCCTGGTTGTGCGTCCTCACGTGCATGCTGTACGCCGGCATTGACACGTACGTCTTCTCGCAGTGCGGACACTTCCGAGCCTTCTTGTCGGCGGATATACGGTGCGTCTGCCGATGACGAGCGAGATTGGATGAGGTGCTGTACTGCTTACCGCAGTCTGCGCATGTGAAGATCTCGCCTGAGTTCTCGTCGGACGCGAGCGCCAGCGGAGGCGGCGGGCTGATGTTTGCGTGATGTAGTTGCGGGTACAACGGTGTCACGCGAGGGTAACCGACGCCAAATTTGTAAAAAGGTTGGTCATATGGGACAGGGTTGCTCTCTTTGAACGCGAAGCTCGCCTGTGGGGTGGTCATTAGGTCATAGAGGAAGGAGATGTGCTGTTGTCGGCAACTGAGCCCGAACTCCATACCTGGTGACGTGGGCCGGTTTTCGGTGGTGTACGAAAATCCACCGTCGCTTTCATCGGATGAAGTGGTGGGTGACGTAGGGCTGGCGGTAGGTGAGGGAAGTGTTGGTCCATCGCTTACTTCTGAAAGCAGAAACACAAAACAATGAGTTTATAAGCTTAAAAATGCATTCTTCGGCTGTGTGTAGTACGCCTATCTGGCGTGCGTAAAATTGCAACAGTTAACAATATCCCGCGGGAAGTTAATGCTGGTATACAGCTCGCCGAGCCAAATGGTGCTCTCTAAAAGCCATTAGCGATTTGCACAACAGTAAAAACCTTCGGTGCAAAATTAAATTATAATGAAAACCACGATAAAAGATATTCCAACAGAATGGTCGCCATGGTAACCAGAGATACGGGAGCCAATGACACGCGCTCTAATCTGGGGCACGCGCGCCTGTTCTTACGGTATCCGGTGTCGGCTGATGAGAGACACATGTGCACGAGCGGAAAACAATTATCGTCTGCTGCAAGGCCGCGTTTTTACTGCTTTATTTTAGCTGAATATTAAGAGAACCGTTCGTTAGACAGATTCTTAACTTTTAACGAGCATTGTATTCATCTCCTTTACTGCTCGAGGAGCATTGCACAACATCAGCACATGTTTAACGGCATTATAACACCGCCTCAGTATATTTCAAACCATTGTTTCACCCCCTTGGTGCAAAAAGGTAACATGTGCAATTGAAATTTAATGTCACATGGTACCTTTTGGCACCAATAGGGCGATTTTTTTATAAACCGTTTTGGCTGCGTTCGGATCATAAGCAAAGTATATTATATATATTTTTTTATATAAATGTCACGTGATCGTATTTAAACCACGACAACGAAACAAAGGAACGCCTTAGCACACGAAAACAGAAACACCGAGACGCTCGTAAGAGTACTTGGATACTTTCTGGGAACTTCGCAACACCCAGATACCTGCCAATGTTTGTATACAATCCTTCCAGGTGAACCCGGCCACCTCAAACCACACTGACCCAAACTGACGGCTTATTAATTATGGTGATTAACCCCACGTGGGTGCAGACGAGATTATTGTTCATATCTCGACCAAATGATGGATTTATTCCCGGCAATTTACCACAGACGTTTGATGTTGCCTCAGAAGACAGTCTGCGATCAAAGAATCGAGCTTCTGTAGTGCTATGATGCAGCAGACGATAAATTAGAATCAAATCGGCCCGCGATAAAGACCGGTTACAGTTTCGGGGGGGTGTTGGTTGACACAAGGCTAAATGAAAGCTTAATTAATCATGATTGAGCAATTCAGATTAAACGGCATGCCGCAATTAAATACAAATCTACGAGCATTTTAGAAACAGAAGATAATCAGAGACTTTTCACGCCCTCTGATGAAAGTGTGGGTACGTGTGCATCTCAAAGGAAGCTGTTTGTGTTGTTAATCTAGGGGGTTTCAGATTCACACGCTCCTTGGTGCAGTGTCACCTCGTGGCGCCCGAGGTTAGTGCGACACGTGGCGGGATGATGCCTAAGCAATACACATCAAAGCGCTAACGGCGTATATAGACTGTGGGCGAGAAAAGAAACTAAACTTTTTTTCGACGTCTAGCAATAACCAAAACGAACGATGGGTCGATCAAAACACAACTTATAGATGGTGATTCATGTGTTTACTAAACAAATGTATCATAATTATACTAATTTATTATAAATTATTATCATAACAACGACGGGAACTTGCTATTAGATCGTATTTGAACTTCGTTGAACGACTCGTTTTGCATTACTATTTATTAGTTTTACATATTTAAGTAAACAGAGTACATTTTGTGTTCTTTCATTTCTGTTTTATTATTTTTAAACGCATTTCTCCTTCACGCTTCCGGACAAAGGTTGATATATATTTGATAAAAAAAAAACTAACGGCCCATTTTGTAATGGAACATTTACAACTAATAAAATTGAAAACGCGCATACATTGACATACGTCAATGGCTAATAATAGGGTCCGTCGAACTAAACATCGATGCAATTTTCTTAAAAGAGCTTACTTTTACAAACAATACAAAGATTGCCATAAATACAGGACCGTTTGGTGTTATAATATTCCTCTCCTGCTAGTGCATAGGAAGGTTTATTTTGTGTATGTATTTAAAAATTGTAAGATTGCTATGGCATCCAATTTGCTTCTTTGGACAAGACTTCACGCGACTAGACAACATGAATTCAGGTTTTCTGAGCGTGAATTGCTAGAGTGGCTCATATGAAATGCTTGTGAACTTAGTGACTGGAAAGCATTTATGAGCAATTAAAACGATAACATTGACCTTGACACTTAACAGTGAATAAGGCCCGTCAGCATAGCCTTCAGATAAAACAGTATCTCGTATAGCGACTACAGCTGACATACGAACTTGTTTTATCATGTCAAAACGATATAAAATAAATCACATGTATAATTTTTATCTCCAAATAATCAAATTAGTGGAAACTTGTACATAATATCATACCACACACTGTTTCCAAAATACCAAAATATTATAGAGTATGTTCTTCCAATCAGCACGATCGACAGTTACGGAGCAACGTCAAATTTTAATAGTAATTACCGCATTTGCTAAGTTTCTAAGTATTTATCCATGTTTGTTTGTCAGGGTTTCCTCAGCTGACATTGAATGATCTCGAGATAGCAGACTACATTTCTCTCAATAATCCACCTGTTCCATTCATGCATTGGCGTTCCTATGCTGGGCCGATATCCACAACGTTCTTAAGAAAAAACCTCACCTTAAGTGATAGTTAAAGTAAAAAATTCAATAAGGGTTTTCTTTGAAAAAAATTGTATTAAAAATCACGTTAATTGGATAATCAAAACAAAAAACAAAAACATCTACAACCACAGTAAGCGTTTAATTAACATGCTCTATGAATTTCATGAGTCAATCTAAGTTTTCACTATGACGCTTTTATGATGATTATTTTTTAAATGAGTTAAGTTAAAAAGGAATTGTCTTATAAATTTTAAGGAATTAACCTCAAAAAGTTTAAGAAATTTACAAAACAGTTTTACAGAATTAAATTTACAGTTTTTATCGGTGATCACTTTAAAGTTTTTTTCTAAAGTTCTCGTTGAATATGGCCTCTGAACTTGCACGTTCTGTTCCCCGCGAAGCCACAACATCTTACAACAGGACGATGTCAACGTTCTGGATTTAAGTTTTGATTAGGTGCGAACAATGTCCGAAGATTGACATTTTCTTGCTCTATATTGACAGATCTTTTTTTNTTGCGTGCATATTATCCAGATTTTTGGATTGGACAGTAATATGTTTCAGTCGTTTGTGGCGCGTGTGATTTTATTCACACATTTTAGATAACTATATACGCATACAATTTCCACGATATAAAATAATTTCATAAACATAAGTTATAAGTTGCATTACTAAAATATTGCTTAATATTGCTGAATGTGTAATGATATAAAGTTGTGTATAAATTTATTACTTTTAAAAGCGTTGAACATCAAACTTGATGGCTAGGTTTGTCCAGAAAAACAACGCGTCCAGAACAACAACCACTACCGATACATTAAAAATGGCGCCTGGGAATTTTGACAGTCTATTTATCAACGATATTAAGAGCCCTTAATTACATTTTAAGTGACCATGGAATTCGCGTTCCATCGTAAAGCCCGAGCGGTGAACAGCGGGGAACCAGCCGACCACCTTGCTGACCACCCTGTCAAGTCCTTCTGCCATTTGGTTCTCGGCTTGACGCTAGATTATCGTGCAGGATATATCTTTATAATAATTGGGTTCATTAGATTTGATTTAAGGCCCAATAATAAGAATTAACGCATGTGTTTGTTTGATGGAAGATTATGTTGATGTTGATGTAAATTAAGATAAGCATTAGACAGTCATTAAAACGAATATATTGAGAGACATAACATAATTGTTGTACAAAGATTAATTAGAAAGGTATTGAGTAGGTTTAAAAAATAAATAAACTTTTAATATTGTAAAAATATTTATATATTAAAACAATTTTTAACAAAAAAATGTTAGTATTTATTCTTAAAATCAATTGAATGAATTGCAGTATAAAATGTTAATCATTTGGTCTAAATTGTCTTGAGTATATCGTAGACACTTATTACTCATTTTGAATTTAAAAAAATCATAACTGAGTAGTTTATTTTGGTTTATTATTACAAACATGTATATACAGACAGTTATACATGTAAATCGTGTAATTTGATACACATGGTTCGTCGTTATGAAATTGTACGCCACTTCAACGTTTAATCGCAAAAATAAGCATGTAATAACCACGAACACCAATTAAAGGATGTGTCGTTTTTTAATAAAATTACATGCGAAGAACCGTCGCAGCTGATCAACGTCAATTCGGGAAACAAAGAAATTCTTACGAAAACATGTTTTTTGTCCTGAGCCTGTCGCAGCCAATTACGAGAGCGCCGTATATACATACTTAAAGATAGTGAACTGCACGGGTACTTCAGAGATATCAGTTGCCCGTGCTCTTTATCTTCTTGGATGTCGCCTGACTACGACATGCAGCGTTTAATTAGCTTGATTACGAATGGCAATACCGCGACATGCTGCTACGCTTCCTGTAAACGCCGAGTGTCAGCTTTTATACGAAAATTAACAGGCCTTTGGCTTTTGTTGTTTCGTAGTAATACACACGCGAAGTCATGCTATTTATTGGGAGACAATAACAAAGTATTATGAACAGTTTTTTTTCTCGAACTATCTCTGCCTATTTCTGCGTAAAGTGTGTACTTAAGGCATACTATTATAATTTGAAGTAAAAAGGAATGACCACTGCCGTGCACATGCTTTTATCGTTACATTATAGTACATATTATTGCATATAAAGAAGTTTTGTCCGTCAAGGATGTGGTATATACGTACATACATTAAATTTGCTAATAAAGTTATGATGTATTAAAGTTATAATTTGTAAATGAGAATATCATAATAGTTCAGTCAGCAATACTTTTTTTTGAACAGAATAGTTTATTCAGACTTAAGCATGATAAGCTCATCGTCATTTAAATACATATACAATTACAGAATGAAGTAAATACAACATATACAAAATATACATAATTTCAAAAACAAAAAAGAGATCAATTTATAATATAAGGAATAAATATGTGTTTGTGTTTTCGTGAGAATATAATAACACTTATTACATTATTCTAGGTCAAATTTTATTAGTAATATTAACCCATTTATGCCTAGCGTCTAGAAAAAAGGCCTTGACAACCAGCGTAGACCCAGATGAGACGCCGCATGATGCGGCGTCTCATCAGGGTCTGCGCTGTTTGCTTAAAGGAATTTCTGTAAGAAATACTCTAAATATAGAAATAAATATACTAGACATCACTAATTATGGAAATAAATTGATCCAATTTAGAAGGATGGGAGAGTCCACTAGTCATAAATGGGTTAATAATACACAACCATCGCATACAAGACGTGCGCTTTTTACTACGACTGTTAAATCCTAACGACCCAATTATAACAGAAAATTTAATTAACGCTCTCGCTTGAGTGCAGGAGGAAACGTACCCTGTGTTGGCACATACATTTAAAATTACTAAAAGACAAGAGCTAGCATTGCTTTCATCGTTGTAAAATGAGATTGATACATTCTGCATTACAAACAACAACATGTGGTTAAGTAAATTCATCGATGGCTACAACTTAACAAATGTGGTTTGTTATGTTTATCGATAAACATGTGATTTTTTTTTTTTTTTTATAAGTTTAAGTCATGTATGTTTAACATTTCAAGATNTATATGTCTTAACTCTTTCAGTGCTGGAACCGAATTTTGAAGGCCTTTGCAAACAGTTTGGATCCAGATGAGACGCCACAGAACGTGGCGTCTCATCAGGATCCAAACTGTTTGCTATTCTGATAGTATTCTTTGAAAAAAAAATCGAAGAAAATGCTAATTTTAGAAATTCAGCAGACAACATTTTAGCAGACGACAAATTTCCCAGCATGCAAAGGGCTAGTAATACACACGTAAAGTCATGCTATTTATTGGGAGTCAATAACAAAGTATTATGAACAATTTTTTCCGAACTATCTCTGCCTATTTCTGCGTCCCGCCAATTTAAACTAAATCGAGGCCTTAAATTGTAAAGGCAGACAGACATACATACTAGTTTATTAACGTCGCTCTTTTGTACATAAAAACACAGTAAAGCAGTACAAAATAATTATATATACACTGTATATACAAAACCACTCTAAAAGAGTAATGAGAGACGATGTAAATGTAAATGGTAAAGTGTGTGCTTAAGGCATGCTATTATAATTTGATAAGCACACATTTTACCATTTACATTTACATCGTCTCTCATTAAAGACCACTGCCGTGCACATGCTTTTATCGTTGCATTATAGTACATATTATTGCATATAAAGAAGTTTTGTCCATCATGGATGTGGTATATACGTACATACATTAAATTTGCTAATAAAGTTATGATGTGTTAAAAGTTATAAATTGTAAATTAGAATATCATAATAGTTCAGTCAGCAATACTTTTTTTTGAACAGAATAGTTTATTCAGACTTAAGCATGATATGCTCATCGTCATTTTAATACATATACAATTACAGAATGAAGTAAATACAATATATACAAAATATACATAATTTAAAAAACAAAAAAGAGATCAATTTATAATATAAGGAATAAACATGTGTTTGTGTTTTCGTGAGAATGTTATTACACTTATTGCATTATTCTGTGTCAAATTTTATTAGTAATATTAACCCATTTATGCCTAGCGTCTACCAGCGTAGACCCAGATGAGACGCCGCATGATGCGGCGTCTCATCAGGGTTTGCGCTGTTTGCTTAAAGGAATTTCTGTAAGAAATATTCTGAATATAGAAATAAATATACTAGACATCACTAATTTTGGAAATAAATTGATCCAATTTAGAAGGATGGGAGAGTCCACTAGGCATAAATGGGTTTATAATTCACAACCATCGCATACAAGACGTGTGCTTTTTACTACGACTGTTAAATCCTAACGACCCAATTATAACAGAAAATTAAATTAACGCTCACACTTGAGATCAGGATGAAACGTTGTGTTGGCACATACATTTATAATTACTAAAAGACAAGAGCTAGCATTGCCGTGATCGTTGTAAAATGAGATTGATACATTCTGCATTACAAACAACAACACGTGGTTATGTAAATTTATCGATGGCTACAACTTAACAAATGTGGGTTGTTATGTTTATCGATAAACATGTGAATATTAAAAATTTGTTATAAGTTTAAGTCATGTATGTTTAACATTTCAAGACAAAGAAGCTTGCAAAATGTTATGATTTAATATTCGAATCCCTAAAAACTGCAGACAGATAAATATATATGAAATCGTAAACGACTGTGAGTCTCTGAAGTTATTGATAGCTTTATATCAACTAAGCTGTCGTTAGTTTAAGCAATACATAAAACAAATAAAGTTAATTCAAGTTATGAATACCGACATTGTCCATGTAAAATTATCGAAATTCTGAAAAGTTATACAAAAAAAGGTTTTCGAGAATCATGAATCCCATTTTACGCGTGCACACTTACCTTCGTCGTCTGTAATATCCGTATATTTGCTGTAGTCTGTATCCGCCAAAGTGTCGTCTGTTTGGTACACTGTGTCACGTGGCTGTCGCAAATGCTGTTGTCGTAATTTTTGTTCTCTAAACTTTTCTTTGATCTGTTTCCATATTTTGTACCTTTTGTTTGTAAGTAAGAAAGCTTTCGGCATTTTTGCTATTGATTAATTTGTAAAATCCCGATGTTAACCAGAAGCGTTCCGTGCAACGTGTGTTTTTCACCGTTAGTCAATGAAACTTGTTCGTATGTACATTCAACAATGAACCCATTCCAACTAAGCCCCGTCAGCTGCTTCCTTTGAGTTTTGTTCAACTCTCGTCTGCTTTCTCCGGATACGTCTGCTCCTACAGGGTTACTTATTATCACATGTTGCTCCCTATCAAAGTTAGCTCACCAATGACACTTAAGCTTCTGTTACCATGGCAACGGTCTTGTTGCTCCAGACTGGCTCACAAGTTTCTCCCAAAAACCGTTGCTAACAAGTGTCCTAACTGAAAACCAGTCTAGCGGGGCACACGCTGCGCTCTGACTGGTTGTTTGTTTTTATTCAGCACGTGCGCGTCTCGCGAGGGGGAGGGTGTAAAAGATAGCTGGTCTTCTCAAATTTCACAATCTGCAATTTTCATGGATTTTCTGTCCCGGGAACAAAGCTCAATTACTTTTGCCAGTGTCTGCAAAATGATCATCCACAGTTTTGGAACCGCGTTGTTTCCACTTGAAATCTATGAGTTATATGAATGATATATGGCTGCAGAAATGTATGAAACAGTTTGCAAATAATTGAATGAAGTACAGTTATTAAGTACCATGGAAAAAAATACCAGTAAAGTATGACGCAATCACAATATACATCTTTACACTTCTGTCTTTTTCCGATGCCGGTCTTAATGTATCATTGCTAGTATACGTTATTGGTCTTTATAACAATAACAGTATTACATTCGTGATGGTTCTATCTCCCTTTCATGATCATTCTTAATTCATGAATACGGTGTAAGGATCCTGCAAAGTGTGTTAATGATTACATCGCCGTTATGCGCATGTAACCCCCATAAACCACTCATAAAATCGAACATGCGTATAATTACCCATCTCACTGACAATTCCTGGGAAAATAGTAGAAAACCTAAGCGTCTGGCACGAGCCCAGGTGACGTCATATGTCACGTGACCCTGTGCCTCACCGACACCGTTTAAAAAATTGGCACCGTCGGCAACGCGGCAGACATGGCAAATGCGATTTCTCTTATGAATGAAAGTGTGAAGTTGTGAAACGGTTCTGTTTATACAAGCAGACGCTGTAAATGATCGTGGTTTGTAATCGCTTTCCCACATATCGCGCACAGGAAGCGCTCATCAAAGCTTTTTCTTTTCCTTTCTTTTTTCTTTCCGTTTCCACCTTATGTCGGGAGACACATTGGTAGTTGGATCCGGAAATGAACAGACGCTACCACTTGCCGGTCCTTATGTTTGGTGTATGATTACCACATGCTTATTCCATTTACTCTCGTTTTACAACGGAAAAGTGTTTTTTTTAACCGGTTTAAATGTTTGCGGAAGTCGTCTGCTTCTTGTTATCCTCGCTGAATTGAGAACTCAAAGAATGATCATAACGTAAATAATTTTTATTTCAATGAACCTGCGGTTATGATCTTTTTATACGCCTGATTTGAAATCTCATTGTTCAGAAGGTATTGAATATGTCATCATAACGATTAATGAAAATTTATTCGCCAACTTTACATATTTCGTGTGTTAAAAAGATACAGACGCTACAGTAAAACGTAAAGCTGTCATTGATTAATTCCATTTCTTATTTTTTGGAATACAAACCTTTTAAATGTATAATAGATGTGATTTTGATTGACTCTTTTACGCTAATTTATTAATTTCCGATTATTTGATAAATAGAAAAAAGAAGCCATAAGTTGAAATTACATTTGACGTTTCGTCTCAAGTTTGAATTAATACTACTTTAGTGATCAACCTAGTGCAACAAACGTAGTATTGCCTATCTCAAATGACGCATACATGTTTTTTTACATCTTTGTTTTTCTAATGCAATAAAAACGTGTCATTGTTTATGTTCGTCAAAAAATGCATAACAAAAGACACCTGCCACTTTCCCTCTTACATTTATTTTTTTGCGTGGCCGTTGCAACGAAGGAAACTTAAAGGAGATCTAGAGGTGGTCTGAAACGTCACAATGACTTTAATAGTTTTTTGGGATTTAATTAACAACAACTTTTAATCTGTATGTTTTGCATTCTTATCTTGTATGCACCGTAACTTAGTGCCTCAACACTGCACACCTGTCGTTAAAAAAACTCAACAAAAGAAGCATGCAATACAGTTCATACTTTGTTTTTGTTTTGATAACGACCGAGACAATAACAGTCCGTTTAAATAAGTCATCGCGGCAGTTGCTGCCAGACGGCATATACCTTCTGCAATAGTCATGACAGAGCGTGGTCGGAGGACAAGGGAATGCGTGCAATTATTGTCAATACAGGTTGGTTAGTTTGGATGTGAAGTGATTGTTGTAGTCAGAGCCAACCCATATGTTGGCTCTACATTAGTTATCTCACTGACGCATCTATGTGTTGGTTATCTTTCTTGTGCATCGTAGAGTGTGCGTGCGTGTTTTATCTTTCGGTCATCACAATTGAGGTGTTCGTCAGTTCCTATTGTGATTTTTAAGGTTTTTAAAGGTTAACTGCCGTAAACAATAGGATTTTTTTCACAACAATACGGAAATAACTTCAAATAGTTTACTTCACTATGTTTGAAACTGCAAAAGCTAAGAATGTGATTTAATGTTTATCTGTTATAACATATAAAAACATCGCC
The DNA here is from genome assembly GCA_007657795.1 of Dreissena rostriformis. Taxonomy (NCBI): domain Eukaryota; kingdom Metazoa; phylum Mollusca; class Bivalvia; order Myida; family Dreissenidae; genus Dreissena; species Dreissena rostriformis. The sequence goes on along the minus strand of VMBQ01001421.1, from coordinate 124,384 downwards.
AGTATCGCTGTGCCTTGCTTTTTGTTTCATTGCATTCGAAGTTTGTGAAAAAGCCGTTTTTGAGTATAATTATGATTCAATATAACCGTTGACATACTTAAGGATGCACATTTGTCATTCCAGGAAATACACGACTCACAAATGCACGTATATCTGTTAAAACTTAAAGGTACCGCTGCAGGGTTTCAAATTAAGTGTTTTCCAAACATATGTATGCCGTCTTTACTGCCATACAAATCTTCTATGTGGTAGGTTATCTGAAATAATAATCCGCTGCTGCACACGTTGGCATGAGATTCTCGGCTTTTTAATATACAAAAGATACGATATTTACCAGCGCTATCTGTTTTTATCCTGACAAATTGACTATAACGAGGACAAAATGATGGCATTACTGACTGTACAAATGTTATCATTGCAGATAATGGACGGTTAAATCTATAATAAAGACTTAATGCACACCAATAATGTTCGTTTAATTGTAAATTGAACCATCATATGTACATTTTTATTTTATTGTTCAATATTTAAATAATATTACATACTCGTTAAGAGTGCACTGCACCTTAAAATGCTATTACAACGGCACGCAACTTTAGCGGTTGGAATATGTTGAACATGATTTTGCAAATCTAAACGCTATACTGATAACGCACGTGTTTTATTAGCACGAAAAACCATACATCCAGTATTTTACAAATCGCTTAGAAACTTAAGACTGGAAGGCATTCGTTTTTACATTCAAAACCGTTGTTGATGCATTTGGTCACTACTGATAGATACGGTGATAGCTACTAAATACTTTATTTCTTCAACTAATACCAGAAATGCACCACCGGGGCAGCATAACTCACCAAATTAATACTGGTCACCTTCTGACAGGGCATGCTTATCAGTCACTTCGCAATCTGCCACCGGAGTTGTTCAGTGGCTTGTAAAATGCACGACAGCATGCCAATGCATCGCATACTAGTGAATCAAGATTGGCGCATGCCATCGGGGCAGACGTTCCGTTTTCATCGCGTCCGCAATTGTTTTCGCCGCTGGACGCTACGCTTAGCAGGCTGCAAGTTATCTTTTGACGGCCGTCAAGGGCAGTGCTAAGTGATATACCGTAATTTGAAATTAATTTTCCTCGCCCCTCGTCTCGACAAGCCCGTGCGGTTGCTATGAATTCCTGTCGTGCCTATGTTTCTGTAAGCACTTCGGATACAGCTCTATGTTCTTTTTATTTTGGTTAATCAGAGCGTTTTTTAATTTTATAGCATTTCTTACTCGTTTATGACTATATATAATCGCATTTGTTTTATAAAAAGCATACTTGCGACATGTATATTATTCTCTGTGACCCCATATTTCACGACCGTAAAACCATTGTACGTAAACAATTCAACTGGTTTATTGTGTCGGATAGTGAATCCAAACTATCGGACAAAGTATCAGAACAAGACAACAACAATCCTTAATCAGTATGTTCTGAACCCTTTATAATGCTAACGCAAATATTATAAATATTGTAATTGGATAAATATTTGAACATGACACGTGAAAATAATGAAATAATAAACACGCGGTCAAATTCGCATGAAGAATGTGTCAAGATAACTCGAAATGCGTCAACGTCCCTCGAAATATGACGACACTAATTAACCTCCAATCTTCCTATCATTGGGTCCAAATTGCCTCGGCTACTTCAGAGCGCCCTTTGCTTATCTTTCGGCAACTGTATTCCTTCCGCTGGGGGCAATTAGACTCGGGGCCGAACAGGTGCTCGCAATTAAAAGTACCGTTAGTTTGGGATCTGTATCTGACACGCCCGTAAAGGCCATCGGCCCTTTCTGGTTTAATATTCGATTCGGTATTTCATGAATTTATGACTCGCATACGTTATGTGCCACCTTGTCGGTTAATGTTTGCCAAATTGTTAAAATTGCGGCACGAATGTCGTTGGTGTCTTAAGAACAATATCAGGGCTTAATAGGAATTTGTTCGGTTATGTTAATAGTCACAAAACGAATAATTGTAAAATGCCTGTGCTGAAAGGTCCATCAGTAATAATACGCAAACAATGCCGCTAATGTGACATTGTGATTTCAAGATTGCGTTTAACCCAAATCATTTTGTATCATAAAATTAATGCTGTGTTATTCCCAATATAATCACGCTTGTCTTCGTGTACCCAGCATGATGTTTGTTCAAACAGTTAAGTCGTAAAAGACAACCGGGCTCTTGAGACTAGGCAATTATCTACCATCTGGCAACGGAAAACTGTTGCATATGAATCTCATCAATAAAGTCATTTGCAGATAACCTCAAGACAACATTGAGCCATTAGGCGTCGAAAGCATGTTGTTTTCTTTGCCAATTATCTCTGTGTGTACTACTAATAACGGACAGACGGACAGGTGGCGGCCGGCGTGGAGGTTCATTACAACTGATAAGCCCCGCCTATCTGTGCCGATGATAACCCGTCTGATACCGGGAAGCATTTGGCCTCGTGGGCAGCAAGGTCTTGTCCGAAAACATTGCCGTTGCTGTTTACCCCATTTATGCCTAGTGGAATATCCCATCCTTTTAAATTGGATCAATTTATTTCCAAAATTAGAGATGTCCGGTATATTTATTTCTATTTTTAGAATATTTCTCACGTAAATTCCTTTAAGCAAACAGCGTAGACCCATTATGCGGCATCTCATCTGGGTCTACGCTGTTTGCCTAGGCCTTTTATGTAGACGCTAGGCATAAATGGGTTAATGCCAGCAGAAGACTGCCCTAGTGCTTTTGCCGATGCATTACCAACCCTTCGAAGTAATTAATAGGAAATCCCTTTCTAATCAGCGGTAACGATGGCCGTTTAACTAATTAGGAGGCAGTTTTTTTAGCCTTATCTGCGCATTGGCCNCTCATCTGGATCTACGCTGTTTGCCTAGGCCTTTTTTGTAGACGCTATGCATAAATGGGTTAATGCCAGCAGAAGACTGCCCTAGTGCTTTTGCCGATGCATTACCGACCCATTGAAGTAATTAATAGGAAATCCCTTTCTAATCAGCGGTTACGATGGCCGTTTAACTTATTATGTGTTGTTGGTTATTTTATATTAGAAAATCCCTTTACCGTTTGTATATAAACTTATACGAATACTCAGTTTTATAAAATGTTTAAAAAAAAACATAATACATGTACTCTGAAACCAAATTTCTTACAGATACTTTTGTTAGAGCGAATTCTCGAATGTTTATGTTTGTTTGTATGACTGTAAAATGTTTGTTTTAGACATAAAATGTTATAAAAATATAATAATTGAAAGTTCGTTTCTTTTCCAGTCGAAAACTCACGATATGATGGAAGTGTCACGAACAGTGAAATTACCAGCATGTGAATTCTTAGAAAGCTATTTTTAAATTTCATTTACTTGTTCTTAAAAAGCACTTATGTTGCATCCTGTTGTTAATGTATTCTTTAGTCCTACCAAAGCGAACGCTCAACACTAAACACGGAAAAACGCAATGTTAATTAATTTTTAAGCGTTCCCACATCCAAAGCGTTATGAATTACGAGTTATCATGAAATTATGAAGTGCAAAACAAATGAGCTTCGCTTTGCATGTGCGTAAAGTATCGTCCCAGATTAGCCTGTGCAGTCCGCACAGGCTAATCAGGGACGACACTTTTCGCCTAAACTTGATTTTTGATAAGACGAGAATTTCTTTAAAAAAATGTCCTAAAAAGCGGAAAGTGTCAAGAACAATAACAAGCACTGATTAAAACGTTTCTCTGTTTAGTCAAACCCTGAAGAAACAGTTTATTACATTATCACATGATTACGGACATATTATTAATGAAAAGACTTGACCTTAATCGAAAGAACATATAACATACAATATATAAATTGTTTCAAAGATTGGATTCTGGGTATCTTGTGATATTCTAATATACCATGATAAAACGACACGTGCAACACTTTCCTACTCAATTTAAAGAAATAGCAAATACACCCAAAATGTGTAACACGAAACAAACACTGATTTAACATATGCGCGCCTTAGTGGTTATGCACAGGTAATAATTAAATTTTATGAACACTCCAGTATGCACGTGCCTGTCAGAGTTACGAAACCACATGCATGATGATTTATGCAGTCAATAATTTCAAACGATGGACATTAGATAAACTCATCTAAAGCCACAGGGCCCATGCGAATCATAAGGACTTATCAGTCTTCTAACCATATATGCTGATAGGACCATGAGGCTTTCACAGGTTTACATACAAGTGGCCGCAACTGCAAAGCCGTGGCGCTTGCAGCGTTTCCAGATGTTCCACGTGCAGCATACGAAGTTTTCGTTCACGCGCGACCCAGTCCCTCGAGTCACATGCACGCTTGAGTCAGCCCGCGCGCCCCATGAATCCCCATAGGACCCGGGGACACCCAGCCAGCAAATGTGTTTTCTCAATCATAATAGGTGAGTTATGCAGATTAAATTGATATCAGATAGGATGAGTGATGCGATTAGAGGAACATTAAAGATTTAATGATTTTAAAACGCACGAGCGCGTGAGAGCTCCCACCAGTCGTACCGGGGATTGTAGAAAACCGCTTTTATAATATTTTCTTATATAAATTTTATAATGGAAATTGTTAATGACATCGGAAAGTGTCGAAATGTGGATTGTTGAAAAGCGCGTTTTATAATCACCATGTTTATTCATTATAGAGAGATGATACGAGTGATCCTTTGTCTTAATAGTCCGCATTTTGTTTGCCGACATATATTGTTTTTTATTTTAAAACGTTATGTCATGCATCATAAACTCAAACACATGTCACGCATTTAATATTTTGTTTTTGTTTACAGACACAGCACAGTGCACGTGCGTATTATAATAAAATATAAAAATAAAATTAACTCGTAACAAACCTCTAATCACTTTTTGTACGAAGCTTAACACCTAAACCAAAACTCAGGCGGCGTATGTCCATTCAATGTCCACATATTTCATAAGCATTATAAGCAAATATTACTGATATCTCTCAAACATTCAATGGAATATGTGGACTAAATTATTGCAATATTTGTTATGCTACAGTTTCCATTAAAGCAATGGACGCACAGAAGACATTTAAGCCTTATCTAGCATTTGTAGGACACGCCGCACAGCGCAAGACCGGAAACAACATTACAGATCGAAATAAAATCCACCACCTCCAGGTGCGCCGGTTTGAAACAAGGTAACATAGTCTGGAAATCATCACTTCACGACTCCTGTTGATTGCATATAAATGATATTGTGCATATTAATATTAAATTAAATGGTCATGCATTGACTATATCACAGAGACGAACAACCATAAACAAGCACAAACAAGAAAACGTATGTAAAGGCCAACTAAGTTTAGGTGAATCACCAACGGAAATAATTAATGTACAATACAACTCGGAACAATAATAGTGAGTGATTGTTTTCCTTTCTGCTTTACAAGTTCTTATCAAAAATGGAGACTTATTTATCAGCAGTAATGACCTGATAGTGGTCGACGGTGGTCATGATGCATGCGTCTAACAGACACAGCAGGTGCGCGCCAATCAAAATGAACGATGTCTCAAAGACGTTTGATTGTGTTCAATACTAATGTCTGCGGAGTTGTTTACAAATATTTATCATTTTCTATGGAACCATTGAGATAAGATGCCATCAAAGAAGGTGAGAACAATGATATAGATGCGAACAGACTTGTTCACGGTAGGGAACTTTCTGCCTCACCCTGACAGAGAGATCAGCCGACAGATAACCTAGGAAACCTGACTAAGGGAGATAACTATCCGGTTTATCCAGTTATTAACCGTCTTTACAGATTCTGGACGACACTGTCTGGAATAACAGAAAGTACTGTCAGCTTTGAAGTCAAATGTGTCGTGTTCTGAGAAAACTGGGAATAATGCTTGTACGTAAATTGTCATCCCAGATAAGCCGGTGCAGTCCGCACAGGCTAATCAGGGACGGCAATTTCCCCTTTTATGGAATTTTTCGTTAAAATGATGTATCTTCTTAGCGAAAAACCAATTTAGACGGAAAGTGTCGTCCCTGATTAGCCTGTGCGGACTGCACAGGCTAATCTGAGACGACACTTTACGCACATGCACTATGCCCAGTTTTCTCAGAACGCAACACCACTGTCTTCTCAAGCTTCCCAATTAAACTGTTTGCATTTTCCAAACTTTAAATGTATAAGCCTTTATTAGAATTTATCAACAAACTTTACAACATAATATTTCGCAAAACATCAGTGAAATCTGAAGTCTTATTTCAGTTAGATAAACTAAAAATAACGCTCATCTGTTCCATTGTTCCCTATGAGATTTAAGCAATTTGATTGGTTTAAAAAAGTAGTTATGTCTAAATGATATTGAGAGCTTTTAGTTGGTAAGTGTGACGGTTCCCATGTTTAACAAACAGGAATTTGGAAGTGTTTACAAAAAAAAAACATTATTAAATAAATGCTAGTTTTTTTTACAACAAATCGCTTATTTTATAACTTTATTCGATGGGTATAATTCGCATTTTGATGACTTATTGTGGAACATTAGTTATAACGCATTGCTTGTATGAAATATATGATTTCTTCAAATATACTGGTTTAACTCTCCTGACGATGTAAAGAGAATATTTTGTTGGTGACTTTTGATTACACAATGTATCAGACGAGCCTGATATGGCTTACGAAAGAGCGAGACTGGTTCGACCTAGTATCGAATCAATAGGACGTATTACTAAGGAAACCAGGTGTCTTGGAACATACGATATGCCAAAATGACAAAAAAGTAAAACTATCAATATAAAAGTAAAACAGCTAACTTTTCCGTACGGATTACCTTATGCCTTTCTATTACTCAAGTCACTCTGGACAGTTGATTTTTTTTTAACCCATTTCAATACAAACAAATAGTACGCTAAAAAAACAACTAATATGAAAACAGTCTTAAACGCAATACTCAAAGAGAAATTTTGTTTGTTCTGGGGGTAATACCGAGAAATATGTTATCAGTAAAAGGAGACATTTTTCTTATTTTCAATCGCGCAAGCGCTCTTGAAAATATAAGTTATCTCCCTTAAATGAGAAAATATTTCACGGCATAACCCCGAAAGCAAACACATCTTTTCATTACATTTTATAAAAAAGCACCTGATGCTTTTTCGTGGTTGAAAAAGTAGACGTTATAATTTATCAGAGGTTGCTTCACACTAACATAACATTAATTTCATTCACCTTGGGACAGGTAAGTCTAACGAAATTCCGTGGGAACGAAGCTCCGTCTGCATATTTTATTATCAAAGAAATGCTACGTTCATCATAAAACATCGTTCCACATATTGTAGTAATTGTATTTCGTGAATCTGCATTTTCTACTCATATCAAAGTTATTTATATAATAAGACACTTTGAACTCATTTTAGTATATACACATATGAAGTATAGGGATAATAATGCGATATTTTAATGTGTGAAACGTTAATTTAATTTGCGAACAAATAATATGAATTTTGTTTTTTATTAGGCGGTAACAATAATATAATGCATGTGTTCCGTTGTTTGTCGTGTTTGTTTGCCCATTTCTTATTGAGTATCGGCATTGGTCTATAAATAAAGGACCTCGTAGTGATGTTGAAATGTATATCCAGCTAATTGAAATGGAATTTCGGATTTATTGATTGTAGTTATCAATTATGATCAATGTGCACGGCGTAAGTGTGCGTGTGTGTGCGTGTGTGTGTGCGCGTGTGTGTGTGCGTGTGCGTGTGTGTGTGAGTGTGTGTGTGGGAGGATGCGTGCGTGTGTGAGCGTGTGTGTGTATGTGTGTGCGCGCGCGCATTCAGAAGCTTTGAAAAATATATTGTACACAACAAAACAATGATGTCAACAAAATAATAATCAATTGCTTTACAGTTAAAATGCATGTTATGACATTGTGACATTGAACATCATGCGCCTATCCTAGATCGTGGACATCAATCGATCTAACACACAACCCACTCTTACCGACACATTGACAAAGCCGAATGTTTATTGTTTTAGCTCCTGTGAGCATATGGGAACTCGTTATGCAAAGATAGTGTGTTCTGATGAGGTAACAGAGAAAGGCGAATGTAAATAACCGTTCCCCACGAAGAGCATGTGCACCATTATGTTCACTTTAGCATTATTCAAGTGGAACTGTGTGAGTATGTGTTTCTCGGTTGCTCAATTAACCAACAATATTGCATAATCATATATATATGCAAAATATGTCGCACACCGTTGAAATATATTTGTATTGCGATTTGAATCTCTGATGAATAAATACTTCGTCATTGTTTGTTTTTTAACATATTTTTGTGCGACTTTTGTATGATGGTGCATAATGGCGTTTGTTCAATGTAAATATTAATATACTTTGTATGAATGATATTTTAGTAGAATACCTTTTTCGTTGGTGTATTTTATGAACGAGCACGAGTATTTTTTTTATAAAGGAAACAATCTATTGTTTACATTTTTATTGACATACTTATGACTTATTGGAAAATACAATGTATTAACTAAATTTTATTTCAACTAAAATAAAACGTTTTATTGTTCGTTGTATTTCATGTACGAGGCGTAGATATATAATTCTTCTTTTAAGACATCTTTGGGACAATAATCGGTATGACGACAAGAATCCTGGCATTCAATAGAAGGCACTTTTGAAACAATCATAAGTCAGCAATTGAACAACTTTAACAAATATTTTCCAATCCAATAAATAACGATGGTCAGAACCAAAAAAAGTAATGAACAAGCCATAACGCAAACTCAATATTTTTCGAGATTGATTATAATTATAGTGTTTGATTGCATGTTTGATGAACCGATGAGGAAATCAAACATGTGCACCAAGAATCTGTACTACGGTAGGTATTTCAATAAAATTATCTCAATTATTATGAATAGGTTTCTAGGCTGAATCTACGCCCGATTCAGAGGTGGGTATACTCGCTCAGATACGAACTATTAAGATATTAGCACAGAGGATAATAGACGCAATTAACACAATTCAAACGAATACAATGATGATATATTGTTATTGAATAATAATGCTAATCTGCATAATATAAATGCATGGTATAACAACTGTGGGAAAACTATTCTGTCTTTAAACGTTCGTTCCAAAACAATTTAAAACAACAAAGTGCACATTTAATATAAAACCACAATGAGGTTAGTTATAATAAGGGTACTAAATTCTGTTTTGGCTTTGTATACTCTTGTAAGAAATGAAAAGCTCAATATGACAACTATTTTCGTAATTTCAAAATTATCATCAAAGTAATTTAAATTTAATTGAATAGGTTACGTCTTGCAATTGGACTTTGCCATTTTTTTTGTCAAAGCATCTCTTTATGGAGCAATATTATAATGTAAAAGCAATACACGTGTAAAGAATCAATGATAAACCTATCAACGATTCGCTTTTTAATAAAATTCATGAACTCGTTTAATATAATGACATGGTAATGAAATTAACATCGTATCCGATTATATATATGGATATAATGGACACTAAATAATACGTTTTCCTACGGATACTCTAAATAAACTTGGTTTGGAATTTAGGATTTCGTCTTATGCAGTTGATGTTAAAGAACAAACGCCCGCGCTTCTGTTGAATTGGGTTATATTTTGTGCAATAGCGTCTTTATTGTGATGCACATGACAGATAAAACCATTTATTAATTAGGCTTTGAAATTGGCACAATATATCGTTTTTTTGATGATGAGTCCAAGAATCAAAGAAAAATATTATTGCTGCAAATACGGTGCATTATAACTCGACAATATAGGCATACATCAAAGGCATTCCAAGATGTAAATATTCTTTACTACTTTTGTATTTAGTCTTTATCATAACAACCAAGAAAGTCTCGCGGGGGAAATCTCATTTTGATAAAGTTAAATGATATAAGGAACACAGGTTGTTTTCTTAATGTGGTCATAAATCAATACAGATTGAACTTGTTCATTTTCTTCAAATTCAATCATACGTTTATACATTATTTTGAACAAAAATATGGCTGAGTTGTGTGAGGACGAATGACCCCCACTGCAATATACGTGTTAGTTGGTTTAATAAAACAATATTGTCGAGCCATGAATAGCTCTTAAATCAATAAAACAATAAAAGCTAAGCAAATACAATCTTATGGACACCTTACTTGTATTTATTGTGCTTATAAACCAAATATTAAAAAATAATAAAAAGTTAAAAGGGTGTCTACATATTATTTTAATATGTATTTGTTACGAAAACTTACGCGTTGATTTAAGAATTTTTTAATTATTTGTTATTTGAAGAATAAGATTTGTATTTTCTGGCTCATGTAATTAATACAATTTGCAATCACGCATGCCTTTGTTTATCAAAAATAAACACTGAAACATATGGCAAGATCACATATACATTGTCCTCAATTATATTGTTACGCCTGACTTATATTCCAAGATTTTGTTGATAGTAGCCACGTGTTAACAGTATATTGTCAGCAATAATATAGCTACATCAAAGCACGATCTTCCAAATAATGTATGATTGCATCTTGACAAAGCAGTTTTATCTAGAATAAATTGAAATGTTGGCGGAATGATGCAATTTACCGCCCTATAAAGCAGCGCAACAAGTAAATATTCTATCGAGAATCTAAATGAGTGATGGTTGTGGAAACGTAGTGGTAAATAAAGATAATTCCGTTCATCTTAGGTGACAATATCGTCACATTGTTGGCAGGTAACCGTGATTTGTGAACAGATATTCCGGTGTAAAATAATAATGCAAACATCTGCTTTTCTCATAAAACTAAATTTTGAATGAAAAGCACTTAAAGAAAATTGAAACTGATTAAGTAATTCTCAATGAATTGCCGTACCAGCTAGGTGTTATGAAATAATAACCACCTGGGTACGAAACGTAATGTCATAAATATGATCTTGATCAAACCAAGTGTCTGATCATTACTTGTAAAATATTGCAAAATAAAGTTAGATAACATTTTCTTAGAGATCGATAGTACTATAACGTATATCATGAAAATTCTAATATATGTAAGGACGTGTTCACAGATTGTCGAAATGACAATTTTCCAACATTTGTTTGGCTTTCATGATTCCTTCAAATGAAGGAGAAATTAATGTAAAGGATCGTAATTCTTGACTTAATAATACTGACTTGAACTTCGTATACTTCAAATACCATAAGGTATGTGCCAGATCATGATTTGAATTGGACACAAATACAATAAAACGTGTGTAAAACGAAACAATGAAATAATAAGATATGTTTATGGTTTTGTGTTTGTTAGTGAGTTTTTCATTTAGTAAAATAATGATCATAATGCTAATTTTAAGTCTAAAGCTATGGTGCTTGTATCTTTAAAGTCAAGACATTTATTATCAGACTTATATGTGTTGAATTATTATTATTACGGTAACCTCAAGGGCGGGCACTTTGCATATCACCAGACCTCAATAGTAGCACTTCCTAGCCCCACTTTGACCTTTCATTAATCTGGTATATCTACATGCCTGTCAATACACGCCGCCAGTAACATATTGCTATTGTACCCAATTCTGATAAGCCTTCGATCGGCTGACAGACAGCGGCTGACATCTTGTTTTCACATCAACAAAGTGAGATATGGGACGCCTCGGTCCCGTGTCAGCGGCTCTGCAATATCTTCGTGTTTATATTGTTGAAGATAATCATTTCGCTAAAAGACAAGTGAACTGCTGCAATCGATTGTTTATGTCGAATATCAAAATGAGTTACTTTGCTCCTACTTTGATCCTTGCATAACGCGTTTTTCATTTCGTTCATGCTCTCGAAAGTACCTTAAATCTTACATGTAATGTGATCTTACATGTGATCCACTGGGCGTGGTCGTGTTAACATTCAACTCTTCGATATTGTTCGATATTGTTTCATTGATTACATTTACTGAAAAAAATTATGCTAAACATCTACGTAGTATACAGTATTCCTACTTCTGTATTATATTGAACTCGTGTAACAATGACCAAACGATAAGACTTCAGTTTAGTCTCAACTAAGTTATTTTTGCTCGATTGCGTTAATTACAGCATGGTTTAAAACTGCATGACATGCATGGAACAATATCCAGAAATATTGATTGTACTGTAAAAGCAAATGTTAAGAACGTTATGATTTATAATTTGTACTATATACTTTTACACATGTACGCCACCTGGCTCAGATGAAAATGTTACAATCTGTATTCAATCTTGCCCAGATGAGAAAGGTACAATCTGTATTCCGATGAGCAATGGAACTTAAGACAGATGCATTAGTTGGGTAATAAAACAGCCAACACTGCTGCATTTGTCATTTATCTACATCATGATAACATACTCTCTCTGCAATGATGTACACTATTACCAAAAGCATTTTTATTTTTTGTTTGCGTAAATTTATATTTTTTATTTACATTGTAACTCAATCTTTTAAAATATTATTTAATTCAAAAGGGAAGTGTGTGTAATATACACATGTACATTGATATGTAATGAATTATTGTATTGCAAAGAAATTGCCTATTATCGAATCCATTGGACCTATTATTAAGGAAACCACGTGTCTTACGACATGTCAAAATGACAAAAAGTAAATATGTCAATCTATATATTTTAAAATAGTTAATATTTAAGCATTTTGATTTATGAAAACAGCAATATCGGAACCTACAAGAGTTGCTTACTTTTCTGTACAGGTTAACGTATGGATTGTTTTCACTCAAGTCACGACGACTCAACCACATGACGGCCCTTGTCGTTGGTACGAAAATTTCTTTTGAAATCCAAGGCAAATTTTTATTTTAATCCAACATGGCGCTGGGCAGTTGACTTCTTAACTCATTTCAATAAGAAAATAGTACGGACATACGCCACTTGCAAGATAATTAATTTAAAAAAGTCTCAACATAATTAAATAATAAGAAAATGTGTTTGCGTTCGGGATAATACCGAGAAATAAATTCTTCGTTAAAGAAGAAAATCTTGTCTTTACATTTGATACAACAGCATCTGATGCTTTTTCGTGGTTGAAAAAAGTGGACGTTGTAATTTATCAGAGATTGCTCCATATGTACAGAACATTAATTTCATTCACCTTGGGACAGGTAAGTCTAAGGAAAACCCGTGGGAACGAAGCTGCGTCTGCACGTTTTATTATCAAAGAAATAATACTTTTCATCATAAAACATCGTTCCACACATTGTTGTAATTGTATAAAGTGAATCTGCATTTTCTACTTACATCAAAATTATTTATCTTGTTGAGTCGTAGGTAATTTCATAAAGATGATACATCACAAATATTTTTATAAATATATGACTATGAATCATTATAAACATAATTATTAACCTTTGGTCTTTATATTTGTTGCATGTTTTCAAGTTTTTATCGTCTGTTAACATCAAATTCATCAATTGTGTTGATAGTGTCAAAGCGCCATCTTGAAAATATTGTACTTCTTGAGTCGTGGGTTCTGATTGGCTGTTACAATTTTAAGATTTGCATACTATAAATAGCCTTAAAACTGTCGTTGCAGGGGAGGTTAATTTGTTTTGAAAACATGTCAATAGACGAGGGAGCGTGGAAAATACTCAGAAATAAACGATTTTGTGTTACTTTGAAACTCTTCATTGTCAATAAATAAAGGAGGAAATATTTGATAAGAACGTATCAAGTTATGATTAATAACCATATTTACATATTTTTTATCGTATTTTTGATCAGAAAAATGATGGTGAATGTGTCATTTTTTCCGTAGCGAACTGCATCATGTGCGAACGTAATATTACATAATCCCATGATACCTCAATACCCACGACTCAAAAAGAACCCACGACTCAACAAGAACCTATAGGGATAATAATGCGATATAAATGCGTGAAAAATTAATTTAATTCAAACATAAAGATAATATGAGAATACTATTCACACGTCCCATACGTACTTCTGATTAAATGTATCAGTTTTATATTTATAGTTGTAATGATTTGAGGAAACGATTATATTAAGTGTTCAATTGTTAAGATATCTAATTTATATATTTATGGTTGGTGTTTATTCACTATTTTTTCGCCGTAGGGGACGGCTCTCTTATAACTTAATATCAGTTACGATAAACACGATGAATTTACTATTTCACAGTATTCGTCTAACTTACGGACATATAACAGAGCAGAGTATAGGTCAGTTATAAAGTACGGTTACATACAGTTACAGTTGTATAAACATTCATTCAAAACATGTGGATCAATATCTAATAGTTTCTTTATAGTTAAGTTATAAATTGGTTATTCACAACTATATAATACTCTTTTTGCATAAATAACATAGGGTACTTCTTTTATTACAAATTCTAAAACAAACAAATCTTTCTGTTATATAAGTCATCAAAAGCACTGGAATATTGATTTTGGTAAAGGCCACAAGTTAACAAATTGACATATATTTTTTTTTGGTAATATTGGGTAACAGTGTGGAGATCTCTAATAAGCATATTTTTCATATCAATAATTTTTGATCTGCTCTCACTGATAATGTTACATTTATATACTGAGAAACAAGCATAGCTCATTATGATATTGACATCATCGTATGTATTACTATCTATTTTATAGCCGACAAGTATATTACGAAGGGAAATAAGAGAAGAACAAAAACCTATTTTCTGGAAAGTTATTTGAACAACGTACCAGAATGGACGTACATAAGGCCAGTCTAATAGTAAGTGTTCTATTGTTTCTAATTCCCCACAGCAAAGGCATCGAGGTGAATTTGTAACTTTCCAAGTAAACAAGTTTTCACGAGTTGGGATAATATTATGTAGTCATGGACGTATGGTTAAGCGCATTTATGCTTAGTAAATATATGTGTTTTTTGTTTATTATTCAAGTTATAGATGTTTATATTTTTGACAAATGTACCCTGCTGGTCTGTTTTTAACGTGGAATTAAATGATTCAGTTGATTGCAAAGTTATTGTCAAATCTTTCAGAATTGATTTTTTTAGTTTATTTAACTCTGCAATCCAGTTAGATTTGTTTTCTAATTTTGAAATAATATGAGTTTCCTTAGCTAGGCCAGTGTTCGAAAGTATATCATTAATGAAAATTATATTCGAATTTATCCAGTTTTCGAAAATAAGGCATTTGCCATTATGTTTTATATATCGGGTTCCCCATATTACTTCAGTTCTTATATAATCTTTTTTTTCTTTTGTGCATTGACATTGTTCATTTCGATGAAATTGCATATAATATCTTCATAAAAGGCAGGTATTTTCCATTTTACTTTTGGTAAAGATATAAATGAATCGATGTTCATTTTAAATATTAACAGCTGATTTAAGAAAAAAATAGGAATAACTTTCCAATTTGCATTGTCATCGATACATAACATTTTTACCCATTTCATTTTGAGTGTTTTTGCAAAAATGTTTATGTCAGACATTTCAATTCCTCCATCTTGTTTATTACCTATCAAAATAGATCTTTTAATTTTTCGGTTTTGTAATTCCATAAGAACTTAAAACACTTAGTATTTAGTTCATTTATGATATTCTTTGAAACAAATGTTGACTGTAAAGGATATGTTAATTTTGGTATCAATAACGTTTAAATTACTGTTACCCTTCCATAAAATGTCAGGTTCCTGTTGTTCCAGGAATTTATTACATTTTGACAAGATACAATTTTGTCATTCCAATTTAGTTCTACGCATTTAGCAGAATTTATCCCAATTTAACCATTGCACTAAATTTTATGTTTTGAATTACACATTCGTTTTCGTGTTAAGACTTGCCAAGTAATATACCTTCGGTTTTTTGTTTATTTAATTTCAAACCTGATATTAACCCGAATTCATCGATTATATTAATCACAACTGGTATCTCATTTGTATTTTTTAAGACAATTGTAGTATCATATGCAAGTTGTGTGATTTTAATATTTCGAACATGTTGGTTGCATTTTATCATTATTCCTTTATATTGATTACACGATCGAAGCTTTGTTGCTAATATTTCAGCTATTAGAATACAAAGAAGAGATGAAAGAGGATGAAATAAACTTTCTAAATAAATTAATCATGTACTTATCCTTTCATTAAATGGGTTTCCACTTTTCTTTCTATGGAAAACTCTCCGACAGATTTCAGTAACATGAAAAGTAACGATGCAAGGTGACTACAAGACACCTGTTATAATCTTTCTGTGATTCCTTTTCGCTTCCCATAACATATGTTTACATCGTTATTGATTCATCCACTTAGGATTATTTATTTAGAGAATACATTAATTTAATTTGAGTTTATGCCTTACATATCAACCTTTCAGGGTGTTGCAACGAACTCTTTTTGGTCATCTTGAGTCGCGTATTCCACTTCACAAGACAAACTGAAACTAGGACAATACTTTGAACGTGCTTATTTTCTTTATCGGTTACAAACACGCATTAGATGACCCTTTTCGGAAGCATAACTTACAAGTTATTAAATGAAAGAACGTGGAAACATGTTTATACGTTTTACTGGTATATTATGTACTAGTGTCAATTTAAGAGCTGTATCACTTATTCAGAGTATTTACTTCATTAATTGAAGTGAAATACATTGCAACTGTTCCATGGAATTTAAATCATGATGACTTACAGAAAAAGGTCAATGACGCTGAGCGTTTGTTTAATGATAGGCTTACGTCATTTATAAGAGTCTATTTGATAAAGACACGCATATAATGAGCATGAATAATGATGTAAAGGTAAGCTTGGCCTTGCAGGATATCCAAATTCAGCAGCAACAGTTGTCATCAATCAACCTCATTTTCCGAACTCCATCGACTACAAGCTTTACCAATGCAAAAGTCTGAAGGACTGTGACTAATTTGAAGAGATTGTACAACGATTTATCAATCGTTCATGTTAGTCACACAGTATACGATTCCGTATGCGACTGGGTCTACTTGCAGAACCAATATCCATACAATACAAAATTCAATCATTTTAATTGCAACAGAGTGGACGCTCGTGAAATATATCCTCATTTTCAAATCACCGTATCGTTAAATCGATACATACATTTGCCATAAATATTAAATCATTCATAAACGTTCTGTTGCTAACCGTAATTTTCAGGAAAATAACATATTTCTGACTCATGCACACCACAGTGTTACTGAACATAACACCTGATAGAGTTACTCTGAAGGCACGATGGCTTGATCATTGTATCGTCAAGCAATTATTTAAGACATTTGCGTTAATAGGGATCACGCGTTTTTGCATAATGCTGTGGTTTGCTCAAAGGTGATGATCCATGTTTTCTTCATCTGGTTTTGTTTCTGCTCTTTACGCCATGTATGTAATTGTTGAACAATAAGACACTTAAAAAAATGCCGTAAAGGGGACATGAAGCAACTCTAGTTTCATTAAGTTTTCATTGAATTTGTCAGAGTATCGCAGCGGTTGGCCAAAACGAGTGGATATAATAACATTTCGCGTCAGTGTACATTTGACATGTTTGTGTTAATGCTATTATTTGTTATGTTATTATCATTTTAACAACAGCGCGATGTAATGCTTATATTAATACAGAAGTCCATAAATCTTGTATTTGTGAAAAATATAATTATATTTTTGATAACAAAACATATGGATTGAGAATCACGTCTAAGCGTGGGAATGCGTAAACCACTGCACACTCAATAAGATAATGAGGCGCAGACATGCAGCGTGTATTGCGATTATCATAAAAGATAACGATTACTTACCTGTTCTCTCACGCATACGCGAAAGCTATATAGGGCAATAAATTGTGATCTATAACTTGACGATTTCATTTTGTATACTTAATAATAAACTCAAGGTTTTAATTTTGATAAACGACCGTTTGTTTAGTTAGTGTTGTTCTATTTTGCCAAGTTTTTAGATTAACCAAATCAAATAACGAACAAATAACACATATATTTTGGTTCACTCGAATAACTAGTACTAATGCAACTGTCAGCAAAAACAGCAAAACAGATTTAAAAAAAAAGCTCTAACAGTGTTATGCAAGTAGAATGACCAACGAGGTAAACTCAGATTCAGTAAAAGAAAATTCCAAAGGAAGTTCCATATCATTTTTGTTTTCACCAATACTTTGATGAAAACTAATACCGATCAATGGGCATGATCATCGTTACCTCATTGTATGACTCATACAATCACAGTAACGGCATTGGGGTGAGTAATTTTCGTTGTCTGATAGATCAGTGCTTACAAGAACAGTAAGCATTTTTTCTTATTTTGATGACAGGAACCTTATCACTCAACAGAAGGCATCCAATCCAATAAATAACTGTTGTCAGAATTACTCCTATGCATACACACGCCCTTACCCATTCTCAGCGAAAACTACCCAAGATTTTTCGAGACGGATAATTATTATTGTCTTGATTGAACGATTAGACCCGGAGAGGAGATCAAACGTGTGCACCAATTATCTGTACTGTGGTAGGTATTTCACTTAATTACATCAATTAATTTGAATAGGGTTTTATGCTGAATTAGTAATTGTTATTTTTTTATTAATAGGTTAGTATTATCGCTCATAGGTGAACTATCATGACATAAATACAGAGGATACTTGACCCAATTAACAAGTTTCAAACGAATTCCATTCTGATATAGTGTTATTAAATAATAATGCTAATCTGCATAAAGATAATTTCATTACATAACAAGTGTGGGAAAACTATTCTGTCTGTAAACGTTCGTACCAAAGATGCCAGTCGGTGTCAGTCATCTAACACAGACTAGGCATACAATAATTGCATGAATACAGGTAACACAACTAAAAACACAATTAATGTTATAACATAATTTATCTTATTTTAACATTTTAACTATATGAGAACTGAACCCTGTATAGGGGGGTGTATTCTCTTGTAAGTTAAGTATACCTCAATAGGACACAACTACTATCGTGAGTTCAAAATAATAATCAAAGTAATTTAAATTTAATTGAATATGTTTCGTCTTGCAATAGGAAGTTGCAAAAGTTTGTTAAAGCATCCATTATGGAGCTGTATCAATATGTCAAAGCAATACATTGTAAAGAATAATCAATAATCCTAGCAAAGACTCGCTTTTTAACAAATTTGAAGAACTCGTTTAATATAATAACATAGTATGAAATGACCATCGCATCAGATTATATGTATTGATATAATGGACACTAAATAATACGTTTTCCTACAGATACTCTAAATAAACTTGCTTTGGAATTAAGAATTTCATCTTATGCTGTTAATGCTGAAGAACCATCGCCCGCTACTGTTTAACTGGGCAATAGTTTGCGCAATAGCGTATTTATTGGGATAAACCTGACAAATTCAAACATTAATTAATTTGGATTTGAAATAGCATTTTTTAAGATGCGTCCAAGAATCAAAGACAAATATTACTGCTGCAAATACTTTGCAGTATAACTCGAAGATATAGGCATACATAAAAGGCATTCCAATATGTAAATAGTCCTTACTACTTTTGTATTTATTATTTATCATTACAACCTAGAAAACTCCGCGTGGGAAAACTCATTTTTGATTAAGTAAAATGATGTAAGGTACACAGTTTGTTTTCATAATGTGGACATAAATCAATAATATTTTTCGCAGATTGAACTCGTTTATTTTCTTCAAATTCAATCATACGCTTATACATTATTTTGAAGAGAAAAAATATGTTAGAGTTGTGTGAGGACGCATGACCCCCACTGTAATATACGTGAAAGTTGGTTTAATAAAACAATATTGTAGAGACACTTATAACTCTTTAAACAATTAAACGATAATAACTAAGCAAATAAATACTTATGTACACATAACTTGTATTTATTATGCTGACCGACAAATGACAGAAACATGTTTAATGGTTTAAAAGCTGTCTTCATCCTATTTTAATATGCAATTGTTACGAAAACTTACGCTTCAATTCTTTTAAGAATTGTTTAAGTATTTGTGAGTTGAAGAATAAGTTTGTCATTTGTATGTTCTGGCTCATTTAATTAAATTAAAGACAAATAAACGCAGAACATAGGGCAAGAATATAT
>VMBQ01001421.1:79117-103695 GCA_007657795.1 Dreissena rostriformis | reverse complement strand
TAAATATAAATATATAAATATCTAATATATTGTCTTCAATTATGTTGTTATGCCTTGTCTCGGACTCATGCTTATATTCCAAGATTATGTTTGTTGATAGTAGCCACGTGTTAACGGGATATTGTCAGCAATAATATAGCGACATAAAAGCCTGAACTATCAAATAACGTATGATAGTATCTTAACAAAGCAGTACTATCTAGAATAAATGAAATGCTGGTGGAATGATGCAATAAATACCGTCTCATAAAGCAGCACAACAAGTAAATATGCTATCCAGAATCTAAATGAGTGATGGTTGTGGAAACGTAGTGGTAAATAAAGATAATTCCGTTCAGATTAGTTGACAATATCGTCACATTGTTGGCAGGTAACCGTGATTTGTGAACAGATATTCCGGTGTAAAATAATAATGCGAACATCCGCTCTTCCCACAAAACTTAATTTTGAATGTGAAGCAGTAAAAAGACAATTGAAACTGATTAAGAAATTCAATGAATTGCCGTGACAGCTAGGTTGTATAAAATAATAACCACCTGGGTACGAAAGTTGATGTCATAAATATGATCTTGATCAAACCAAAACAAGTGTCTGATAATTAATTGTAAAATATGGCACGGGAAGTCTGATTTAAAGGTTCTTAAAGAACAATAGTGCTTTAGCATGTATCATTCTACTTACGCGATATTGTAAGGACATGTTCACATATTGACGAACTTACAATTTTCTAAAAAATGTTTATCTTTCATGATTTCTCTAATTGAACGAGTAATGGTTATAAAGGATCGTAATTCTCGATTTAGAAATAATTACTTGAACTGCGTATGCTGCAAATACTATGAAGTTGGTGTCAGATTACCATTTGAATTGGATACAATTAAAATAAAACATTTGTAAAAACGGAATAATTGTTTTTTTTTTATTTAGTAAATGACGATAGTAATACTACATTCGGTTTCTTAAGTATGGTACTTACCTGGTATATCTTTAAAGTAAAGACATTTATTATAAAACTTCAATTGTTTTTCAATTAATGTTATTACGGTAAACAGCAAATGTGGGCACTCTACATACAACCAGCCCACATTACTAGTACTTCCTAGCCCCAATTTGACCTTTGATTTACATTTTCATTAACTGGGTATATCTACAGGCCTGTCAATACACGCCGCTAGTAACATATTGCTATTGTACCCAAGGCTGATAAGCCTCCGATCGGCTGACAGACAGCGGCTGACATCTGGTTTTGACATCAACAAAGTTAGATATAGGAGGCTGCGGTCTCGTGTAAGCGGCTCTGCAATATTTATATGGATTTATATGGTCGAAGATTATCATTTCGCTGGAAGACAACTGGATTGTAGGACAAACGGCAACCGGACGATCGGCTCCAAGAGAAGTGGGCAAAATGTGGCAAGTTTTTACCGCATATGCATGATTTGAAACAAACTTTCTAGAGAACCACTGAACGATTTTACAAAGAAAATATTACTCTTCTCTTCCTTGTGGTTTCACAGACGAAAATGAGTATTGATATATAAACCATGTGACACCTGGGACTTGTCCATTTTGTTCTTAGGTAGTCAGTGACATGACATTTTTCATATTTTCAGTCGCGCACGCGCTCTTGAAATATCAGTTATCTACCTTTACTGAGAACTTATTTCTCGGTATTCCCCCGAACGCAAACAAAGTCCATAGTTATATTAAAAAAAAGCAACTGATGCTTTTTTGTAGTTGAAAAAAAGAAGACGTTGTAATTTATCAGAGATTGCTGCACACTTACAGTACATTAATTTCATTCACCTTGGGACATTTTTCATATTTTCAGTCGCGCAAGCGCTCTTGAAATATCAGCTATCTCCCTTTACTGAGAAATTATTTCTCGTTATAACCCCGAACGCAAACAAATTCCATAGTTATATTAAAAAAAAGCAACTGATGCTTTTTTTGTAGTTGAAAAAAAAAGAAGACGTTGTAATTTATCAGAGATTGCTGCACACTTACAGTACATTAATTTCATTCACCTTGGGACAGGTAAGCCTAAAGAAAATCCGTGGGAACGAAGCTCCGTCTGCATGTTTTATTATAAAAAAAAATACTTCTTTTTATCATAAAACATCGTTCCACACATTGTAGTAATTGTATTTCGTGAATCTGCATGTTCTACTCATTATTTATATAATACTACACTTTGAACTCTTTTGTTTGCGTTAACACCTATAAAATATATATATGATAATGTAACATTAAAGCCGGCCGAGTTGATGTTGGTATATTTCCCATTTTTGTTATGTGTCGCAAAAAAGTGATAATGAGTCAAAATGTGATGGTATTTATGTCAGCTGCGCAAAACATTTGGTCAAAATCGGTCAAGAAATGCCCAAATTCAGTACAAAGAAAGGGCTTTTCAATTTCTGTCCATGGACAGAAATGATCTAAATTTAAACACGGGCGGGTCACATGTAAAACCACGTGACCATTGCATCATTGTTTACAACGCCATTTTCCATGAAGAAACCGTGTTATTTAGTAGTTCTTCTTTGTTTTGAAAAGCGCGGAATTGGAAATCACGTACAAATTGGCGCTCACGTGACCCATACGTCACAGGTTAATAAAAGTCTTGAGGATTCCGTTATTTTCTTGATTAAGTTTCGTATTTTTGATGCTTTTGGCATTTTTTGTCACAATTTTTGCGAAAATCAGTATGGGAGAATTAAGCTTTATAATGTATCTGACGAAAACTGATCAATTCTGGTCAGTTGAGAAAACCTTATTGTTGTGAAAAATATCAACTCGGCCGGCTTTAATGTGTAAAAAGTGAATTGAATTTACGCAACCAAAATCGTGAATATGAGAAAACTTTTCACACGTTCCAGATGTACTTCTGACTTAACATATCATGTTTTGTTGTGTATTTTTTATATCTGTTATGATTTGAAGAAGCGATACAATTAAGTGTCCCATTATGTCTATACGTAATTTATATTCATGATTGCGATTATTCACTTTTTATTCGCCTTAGCATAGAAGAAGGCTGTCTTATAACTTAACATGAGTTACGGTTAACGCGATATATTTACTATTTTACAGAATTCGTCTCACTTACTTCTAGATGAAACTTTCTTAATAAATTAAGCATGTACTTGCTAATCTATTAATACAACGGGTCCCCACTATTTTTCTGTGGAATACTCTCCGACAGATTAAAATTACATGTTAAAGTTTCGATGCTACCAAAACCGCAAGCTGACTTATGAAGAAACCTGTAATAATCTTCTGCGAGTCGTTTTCGCTTTCCGTAACATATGTTTACAAAGTTATTGATTCACCCACTAAGCAATTTTCATTTAGAAATACATGATCTTAAGCTTGGAGTTTATGCATTGCAAATCAAACTTTTAGGGTGTTGCAAAGAACTCTTTTTGGTCATCTCGAGTCGCGCACCCCACTTCACAAGACAAACTGAAAATAGGAAAATACTTTGAAAGTGATTATTGTGCTAATCGCCTACAAACCTGACGGCCATTACATGACACTTTTCGGAAGCATAACGTACAAGTTATTAATTAAAAGAATGTGGAAATATGTTTTTACGTTTAACTATTATAGTATGTACTAGTTCCAGATTAAGAGCTATAGTACGTAAGCAGAGTATTAAATTTATTAATTGAAGTGAAATACATTGCAAATGTTCAATGGCATTTAAATTGCGATGACAAACAGAAACACGTCAATGACGCTGAGCGTTATTTTAATGATAGGCTTACGCCATCCTTTTTTAAGAGTCTTATGTATGAAGAAAAACTTAGAATGAGCATGAGTTGTGATGTAAAGGTAAGATTGACTCGGCAAAATATCCAAATTCAGCAGCAACCGCTGTCATCAATTAACCCCATTTTCCATCGACTACAAGCTTTACCGATACCAATTTCTGACGGACTGTGACTAACTTGAAGAGATTGTACAACGAGTTTTCAATCGTTAATGTCACTCACAGTATACGATCCCATATGCAGCTGGGTCTACGTGCAGAGCAATTATCCATAGAATACAAAACGTAATCAGTTCAATTGCAACAGAGTAGATGCTTGTGAAATGTATCCTCATTTTCGGACATAATCAAATCACCATATCGTTTAATTGATACATAACTTTGCTATAAGTGTTAAATCATTCATGAACGTTCTGTTGCTAACCACAGTTTTCAGGAATAGAACATCAATCCGAATCGTGCAAACCAAAGTGTAACTGGACATAACACCTGATACAGTAACTCTGAAGGCATGATCGTTTGATCATTGCATCTTCAAGCAATAAGTTAAGACTATCGCGTTAATACGGATCACGAGTTTTTGCATAATGCTGTGGTTTGCATAAATGTGATGATCCATGTTTTATTCATCTGGTTTCGTTTCTGCTTTTAACGTCATTATGTAATTGTTGAACAATAAGGCACTTAAAAAAAACGTTAAGGGGACATGATAGATCTCTAGTTCCATTTATTTTTCATTTAATTTTCAGAGTATCGCAGTTGTTTGCCAAAACAAGTGGATGTATCAATATTTCGCGTCATTGTACATTTGACATTTTTGTTTGTAAATGTTGTTATTTGTTATGTAATTATCATTTTAACAATAGTGCGATATGATGCTTTTATAAAAACAGAAGTCCATTAATCTTGGATTTGTGAAGAAAATAATTATATTTTTGTAACAAAACATAAGGATTGACAATAACGTCTAAGCGTGGGAATGCGTGAACAACTGCCCAATCAATAAGATATTAAGGCGCAGACATGCAGCGTGTATTGCGATTATCATTAAAGATAACAATTATTTACCTGCTCACTCACGCATACGCTAAAGCTTTATAGGGCAATACACTGTGATCTATAACATGACGATTACATTTAATACTTAATACAACTCAAGGTTTTAATATTGACAAACGACCGTTTGTTTAGTTAGTTTGCACATATTTGCCAATTTCAAACAACACTGAGTATGCTATACCACATCAAATAATGATAAAAATATATTTCGCACAATTGAATAATTATTGCTAATGCAACATTATCAACACAGTTCTAAAGTTTAAAACGCAGCTTTTACAGATCGTGAAAGTAGAATGACCGTCAAGGTAAATTTAGATCTCAGTACAACATTTCCCAAGGATGTTCCATAGAATTTTTGTTTTCACCAGTACTATGATTAAAAATTATACCGATCAATGAGCATGATCATCGTTACCTGATTGGGTGACTCGTGCATCCACGGTTACGACATTGTGATGAGTAATGTTCGGTGTGTGATAGATCAGTGCTTACAAGGAAAGTTTCGCCAACTGCGTTTGTCAATTATATACATAAGAATCGCATGCATCTTGCGTAACGATGGGATTAATAATATTATTAATTTCTCGAAAATATACGCTACACAAATCATGTACTCTTATGTTGAAACCTTAAATAAATTGCACCTATAATTTGGAAAGCCCATATCATGCATATACACGGCCGGTAATCACGGGCGCCACCTCTTTTTTGCGACGCATTAATAAATGAGCCAATGCTACTTCCGAGCTGGCGCTAATGACCGCATGTTTTGAATTTTCACGGAATATTCTTCAGAGTGAGTAGGTTTTATATGCTTTTTCAACATATTTCGCATTATTTTAAAAATCGGGCAATGTAGTGCGATTCAGCGAAGATTAGTTCATCCACAAATCTACAGAAACATACAATCACAACCCATTCGGAAATGTGAGGACCTTTATAAGTTGTGACATGGTTGTAAGTTTTAAAGCAAATCGATGTATTTTGCCTGTGTGACAAGATAATTTCCACTCGATTTTTCGCTAACCACACGAAACGATTGCGTTCAACATATACAAGTTGCTGCATGTACAAACACCTTGGCTTTTTGCAGATCTACTAGATAATTTTGTATTTTTCCAAAAGAGATGGAGCCAATGCAAGGAGTTGGCGCTAATGACAGGAGGTGGCGCCAATGTACGATATGTGAAATCATCACATGACTTACATTTGATAGATAATTCCTTTTCCATATTTCTTTTAGTTTTCAACGTAAATACGTCAAGCCAAATCTATACAGAACATATACACATTCTATACAAAAAAAAACAAGATGTCAATATGTAAATATATAAGTAACCAACTCAATTAAGAATTCAGCGACCTGAATAAAACATATTGTACGACATAAAAGTATTTTTTACTCAATACATCCAATAACTAAATTCTCAACATTCTAAAAATAAAATATTTTTTCTACAACAATTGTGTTTATACAGTTACATAATTCATTAAATAATTAAAAGATGGTGCTTCTGCATGAAACGATGAGTTGTGTACCCTAATCCAAATGCTTAATTCGCGAAAAGTCAAAGGTCAACGAAACTTGACTAGGCTAAAATATGTCGTTTGTTCCCACCAACACATTAGGATATATAGGTCTTTAATCGTTGACCTTTTTTTTTTTAAATTATGCTCAAGCTGCTTTCCAGTTTTACAGTACATGCAATGGCAGAAATCTTCAAAATCTCTGTGCAACACATGTTTCTTCATAATTATGTAGACTTTACTTTTTTGATTATATTTCATTATGATCGAATAAAGAAAAAAGATTGAACACTCAACCTGTAATACCACACAAAAAGTGTATAGTCGGAACCGAAAATTAAAATAGCTGAAAATGTGCATTGGCGCCACCTAATGTCATTAGCGCCACCTCCTTGGCATTGGCTCCATCTCTTTTGGAAGAATGCAAAATTATCTATTAGATCGACAAGAAGCCAAGGTTTTGTGCATGCAACAGCGTGTACATGCTCAAAGCAATGGTTTGATGTCGTTAGCGATTAATTGGGTGGAAATTTGCTCGTCAAAAAGGCAAAATACATCAATTTTCTTTAAAAAACTTCACCTTGCCACACCTTATAAAGGTCATCACATTTCCAAATGGGTTGTTATTATATGTTTCTGTACATTTGTGTATGAATCTTTGCGGAATCGCACTACATTGCCCGATTTGTGAAATAATGTGAAATATGTTGAACAAACATATAAAACCTACTCACCCTGTACAATTATCCGTGAAATTTCAAAACATCCTGTCCTTAGCGCCACCTCGGAAGTAGCATTGGCTCATTTATTAATGCATCGCAAAAAAAGGTGGCGCCCGTGATTACCGGCCGTGATATAAGTATTGGAACTTTATTTGTATATTTGGTTATTTCAGGTTTTACATTTATGTAATTTCTGTAATCAAATGCTGTTAAATCCTAATAAACTTCAATTTAAAACACAATTTAGTTTGAGAATTATTCGTGGATTAAAGTACCATGTTGTATGCATTGTGAAGCCGTGAAGTAAATTGATGATTTACCTATATAATTAAGTTCTGTGAATAAATCTATGTTAATTGCGATGTTTGGATAGNACTATTAAATTATACATACAAACAACGCAATATCTTAGCTGAATATATTGCCATATTTCTATTCCAAGGTTTATTGAAATTTTCAACTTCTCAAAGAATTGGACGTCTTAACAATTGTGATTGCTTCAAATACAGTCAATCTTGTGGTCACAACCACTTGAATTAAGCGACTTTGTCTTATGCGACCATTTTGAATTCCCCCCGAACATTTTCACTATATTTTGATATCGTATTAAGCGACTTTTGTCTTACGCGACCAGTGACCGCTGATTTTCGTGTATTTTGATGTCCAAATCTTTTTTTAAGCAACCACTTTGAGGTAAAAGTGGTACATCTGTTGACCGTTCAGGAACAAATCAGTGTTAACTGTTCATCTAAGCCGATAAGATGTACAATAACACCTTTGTTTCGTTTTCACATCAGCCATTTTACTTTGACTCGATGACCGGTTTTGACCGTCGTTGATGCAGACTCCGTGTCATTTCTTCGTGTTGAATAATACAGTGAGGGATTGACAAACAGTCTACGGTTTAAAGAGTTTTAAATCCGGGACGTTAAGTGACAAACTTGATCGCCGATTTTATTGCAGAAACAATGCCCCGACGCGACAAACATTTTCACAGTGTTCTCGAGAGGTGTGAAAAAGAAACTATTAATCTGCAACATGTGTCGAAATCCGTTCATTAAAAAATTGTAATCGTAATTATGCTTTATTAGTTTGTGTTCGCAAATTTTCCAATCATACCTGTTTATTTAGTTTTCAATCAACGTGTATTATTTTTTTCCCTTTGTACCATAATCGAGTCAGATTTCCAAAATCTTACATACAGAAATTAAAATGTCAAAACGGTTAGTGTTAGCCTTAAATGAGAAAATTCGGGTATTGGCATTGTCTAAGAGTAAAAGTGCACGTAAAAATGCGAAGGAGTTTGGAGTCGGATTTTTTTTTATTTCTTTGCAAACCATTTACATTGTATTTTATAAATTTTAGAAAAATAAAGAAAACAAATAAAACACATTTAAAGCAAAATATTGTTTTATTCTTTTTATTTACATTTAGATTAATTTGATTACAAAAGTTGAAATCATGGTGTCAAAAGGAGATAATCATACATCTGCATTTAACATCGAAGGTCTGCATTCTTCCCAAATGGCCTTGTTTTATTTAAAGACCATTTTATTAAGAGACCACTTTTGGTTACTCCCTTTAGTGGTCTCTAAATACAAGATTGACTGTATTGACAATGGCTTAAAGAATCAAACACACGTAAACCTATACCAAAAAATAATTCTGTGAAACTTGAAGGCACCAAATACATAAAACTCTCATCTTAAACAAAGAAACAGACAATGTGTCACAAACAGGTTCGTATTACTGTTCTCCCTATGAAATGTTTTGTTTGGCAGAAGAAAAAAAAACGTGATTAAATTTCCCATTTCCAAGACAGGATATTTTCAACCAAGAAAGTTCAGAAACACAATCCCTTGAAGTAAACAAAACATGAGACACAGTCAAGGCTACCAGAGGCATTGTATGGAACACAACAAATACAATAACGACAATGGAGTGATCAAATTGGAACAGAAAATGCATTGGTGTTAATTAGTAAATTGAATTAAAACAAGTCATACGCAAGTCATCTTAATGCCACAAACATCTGTTTAATCTGAATATAGATTTTTCCCATGCCTGGTGTACATGGCAAAAAATCAACCGTTTCATCTCGAGCTATTTTTGGTAACTTGTTCCTCTAAAGATCAGAAGTCATGCGGTTTTCCACTACCAAACATTATTGGCTGCCAATCAACAGGTTTTCTGGTAGAGATGTATAACCAGCATAACAGACACACACAAACACACACAACATAATGACAGGTGAAATGTTAAAAATAGCTCGCCGAGAAAGCTTGTACCAGTTGGAGCAGATATACATTTGTACAATGTACCAGTGTACAATGTATCCGGAAACAATCTTTGCAGGGAACATTCTAGACATTTGAAATGACTGTTGAGTTTAGTTTTTATACATGATACAATGGTTATATTTCAAAATACATAAGGCTTAAAGCAATATAAATTTATAATTGAATAATTGGCAACTCTAAAGACATGTATATTCAAAATAAACAGCAATTTTTAACATTTATATATATATATTTCTATATTTAATACATAGGTGGCTGAATACTCACTGTTATAGCATTAATATCTGACTCATGTCCAGAGAATGTCTGTCTGCACATGCCATCTCGTATGTCCCATAGCTGAAAATACCATAAGACATGTAGTAATGTGTATACAGTAGGCTTTGTTGTACGGATGTTTTGACTATAATTTTCACAAATTAAACTTTTCATTTCACTTTCTACTTTCCTATGGCCTTCAGAACACCAACTGGCATACAAACATGTCTTGTTTGTCTTCCAACTATTTACACTCAGAGATTTATGTTTTACTCAACCAAATTAACTAGTCTTGCAAACTAGTAAATGCTGCTTGGGTATTTTATATTTTACCTATTGTTAACACACAACAGTGTATTTCACACATGGAGCAAAAAATGGTGGTCAGAGCTAAAAAAGAGCCGCGTCATGCAACAATGTTTCTTATGCCATTTGTGGCCAGCGTAGATCCAGACCAGCCAGCACAATCACGCAGTCTGAACAGGAGCTACCCTGTCCCCTAATGAGACCACAAAATAAAATGTGAAGTTAAAGCCAACAGCATGGTTCTTGACCAGACTGGGCGACTGCGCAGGTTGGTCTGGAGGCAAGCTGACTACATATTGAATAAGACCCATTTTCGTATATATAGCGGCTAGCATGTTCCAGTGAGAGCCGTGCGTACCTTTGCAGAAGCATCACAAGCCCCAGACACGAAGGTCCTCATATCTGGCGCTAGGGAGAGACTCATCACGTCACCCGTGTGACCCAGATACGCCGTTGTCTGCTGGCCTGTCTCGATGTCCCACAGTGCACTGCAAGCATAATGTTGTATCAATGATTTGTTTGTTTTATATTTTACTGCCTTTGACTTTTGGATTGGGAAAAAAATAGCTCGATAAACCATGAAATTGGGTATTATTTATTATTTATATGATTATAAATAACAGTATTCCAATTTGTTTGTAAGTGCATGTGAAACTATATTGCTTTATAATAAACTCAATAAACCAAAAAGTTTGACATTGTTTTTGGGAAATTTTGGTTAGATTTTTGGGAAAATATGTTAACTTTTTGCCATTGGGAAACAGTCTGTAAGAGACTGTAATTTTGGTTTAAAAAAATCACTTCATATGTATCTTACATAATATATTGTAGGGAAGGATCAATGGTCCTTAAAAGAGACTTGTTCACAGATTTTCGTATTTTTGAAATGTCATTAAAAATGTTTACCAACAAATCTTTAATATTTTGAATAGGCTTAACTTATTACAGTAGAACAAATATTGCCTTAACCTGAATTCAAACACTGGACATCTGGAAGCAAGAGCTAACGTACAGTGCGCCACAAACTTTACAATTTATTAGCGAAACATTTACACTATATTAATATGCAATAAGCAAATTCGTTGAATTGATATCCCCCGCCAATCTAGAGCTTTGTCACAGACATACACCCCACATGCTGCATTGACACAGAATATATACAAAGGGCCATAACTCCATTATTAACAGATGGTGTACAATGCCATTTGGCGTGCATCGTCCTCTTATCCATATATATACTCATACCAGGTTTCAATGAAATCCGCCAAACAATCCAAGATATGGCTCCGGACACAAAAGTGCCGGATGGACGGACAACGCAAAAACAATATCCCTCCGCCTTTGGCGGGGATAACAAACTCCTAGGTAATGCATCATCTTGTTATAGAGGCTTCCCTTAAAAAAAAAATTGTAAAGGATCAAGTCATTTTTTGAAACATAAGTCTAAATATCAACAACCATGACATGACACAAGAGCACTTGATTAAACATAAAACATTAGTTGGCCAGTAAAAAGACGGCAACTAATTGAAAAGTTCCCATACATTCGACAGCGGCCATTATGTACTGCGTCACGCTACAACTATATTGATTGCTGTCCATTTGATGCCAATGACGCTATCAACCACACTCCTTTCTCCCAGTTAGCTTGTAAACAGCGTAATCAATAGTTTTCCAATAGATTTCTGTTAAGGACAAGCTAGACTAGACCATGTATAGAACTGGAGCCGAGCTATTAACAAGACAGCTGCCTGGCCAATGGTCCTACAGAGTAGATAACGGGCTTCAGTGTAAATACTCCCAGGAAATTAAAAATTTCATCAACTGCCCTGATAATTGAAAATGAAACAAGAGGGGCTTTCCAAATTATGCACATCAAAACTTGTTTTTATCAAGAAACAACGTTAAGACAATTGCTCTAAAAAAACAGTCAGGTCCAATTCAAAATCTGCTGCTCCATTGTACATAGCCAACGCAACAATGGGATAAGGAAAGTCTGCAGCTGAATAGGGAAATATTCAACTTATACATTTTCATTTATTTGTTTTTTCCATATTCAACCGTCTTTCAATCATATCATGGTGGTCAGTTAACCTACTCACTAATTTCCTGGGTAAGCTGGTTGCAAATGTCCACAGTATTTCAATCACACAGCAGTCAGTAAATCTACTTAGTTTTTCCTAGGAGAGCTGGTTGTCCAGTACTAAAGTCAGTAACTGAAAATTGCCCAACTTGAATTAGTGGTAAGAGCAGAATGGCCGTAGAGATGTATTTTTATGACCAATCGTTACTGATCCCCACAAAAGTTACATCACCATTAATGGGCCCAGCTTAACCCTTTGCATGCTGGGAAATTTGTCGTCTGCTAAAATGTTTTCTGCTAAATTTCTAAAATTAGCACTTTCTTTTTGGTTTTTTTTTCAAAGAATACTATCAGAATAGCAAACAGTTTGGATCCTGATGAGACGCCACATTTTGTGGCGTCTCATCTGGATTCAAACTGTTTGCAAAGGCCTTCAAAATCCGGTTCCAGCGCTCAAAGGGTTAATGGGCCCAGCTTAACTCCATCCCTGCTATTCCTTACCAGGTCATATCACCCGAGCTGGTCACAATCTGGTTGTCGTCCAGGAACCTACAGCAGGACAGGTAGCCCGTGTGTCCTGGGAGCTCGCGGCTCACTCGCACATTCCCCTCGCGCGTCTTAAGACTGTAGATTGAACATATGTTGTCTAGCCCACCACACGCTACGTAGGCCCCCGAGGGAGCGTAGGCACAAGTCATCACCCAACTGGACCGCAGAGGAATTGCATGAACCTGCACACAGAAAGCAGACAGTGTTGTTTTTTTCTCACCATTTTGGAAGTGGGGCCAGGTCTCTGAGGATTGGGGAAAATGCGGCGTTTTGACCAAAAAAATGGAAATAAGTGCTTTTGTTTTGTTAACAAAATTTAATGCTTTAAAATTGAGGATAAAAGTAATTTTAATATTATATTTTCTAAGGTTCAACTTATAGAGCTGGATGGGAAATGAACTAAAAAAAAATTGTGAAACCTTAAATTGGGTATTTTTAGGTCCCAATTGGAAAAAATATACACTTTTTCCTATAGGGAATGGGGCTGCATTTGAAAGAAAAAACACTGGCAGATCGCAATCAAGGCTAGTAAAATCTTGTGATAATCCCTAATTTGTTTATTATGACAAATACTTTTAACAAAGTTTGGAATGTTAAGTTTCAGTCATCTAAATAAGAAGTTCCACCAAGCAAGCACATTTTTTTTTTCCCATAAAGATCAAGGAAATGTTACAAGGCCGCCTATATGAAACTATATGTTAAAAAATTACAAGTGCAGGCATTACAAGCTTGTTCTAATTTTGATCACAGAAGTTTTATTTTCAGTTGCAGAAAGTTTTAAGATGCAAACATTTCTAGTTTTTAAACTATGACAGCTATCCTGTACAGAAATCATCAGGTAAGGAAATATGTGGTATTTTTACTATTTTACTTCTGGCATTTGTGACATACTAAGCAATACAAAAAACAGACCAATTTTGTCAGAATTGCAACCTTTTAACAGCAGTCTTGGACGTAACCCACTCGACCGACGACCGAGTTGATTGATTTTTGCGTCNTAACAGGTCAAGATAATTGATTCAAAAATCCCTATGATTTGTTCAACTTATTTATAGATTCAATTTGAAACATCTTGTTTGTGACTTACGGCCTTAATTTTACAAACTCTATTTATATGAATGGTTTAATGTTAGAGTTAGCCTTTCAAGAGCCACTTGACCAGCCATTGTTTCCATCATAGCTAGAACAATCGGAATACTATGCTATACCACATGACCAAACATCCTATTGATTGTCAAGGCTTCCAATCACACTTCATATAGGCATTGTGAAAAAAAAACAAGACATTAGTGAATAGGGAAATATCATGCACCAAATAAACTATGGATCCCACTTCTTTAAAGGGGCCATGTGGTTAGACTTTTTTGTTTTCAATATTTTATTCTCGAAACATCAAGTTATACACCAGGACCGAAATAAAGAGATCATATACATTTTTAGGTAATGTGTAACTGATAATGTAAGGAATAAGAAAAACAAAGTAGAGATGAAAGAAGGTTTTTCACAAACATATAATATACAAAAAAAAGAGAGAAAAAAACAGAATTTTTATGTTCATATTTTACTTTCATTTTTTTTTATATAAAACTGATCGAGCCTATGTCCTTTTATGTGTTTGAAGTTAACATTTGGTACTAGGAAGTTAAAATTACTTGAAAATACATACTTGACCTAATTGTTAACACAATTTACTTCACATTTTATTTTTTCCTTATCTGTTAACATATTTTACATCCTGCATTAAGTACTTATTACACACTGATTTTAACTCATATCTTTAATTACTGTTGGATTGACATTGTTATGATATATTTTTAAATGTCAAATGTTATGAATGTACGATAACAACTATGTTTTTATACAAAAATATGAAACTATAATTTATTAAGTATATAAATGTAAAAAGAAACTAAATTGAAACATACATGATTGTGTGATGACAACAATGTTTATACAAACCCTTTAAGTATGTGTTCATGTCCTGCTATGTATGTAACATGAATGTGTGTATTACTATATGGTGAAAATAAAAAATGTGCACACACAAATAATAATAAAATAAATAGATAAATAAACACAGGTTTTTTCATGTGCCAAACAAGTAAATATGAGTCTCGCTCTGAGAAAACAGGGCTTAATGCATGTGCATATAGTGTCGTTCCAGATTAGCCTGAGCAGTTCGCACAGGCTAATCTTGGACGACACTTTCCGCGTTAACTGGATTTTTGCTAAGAAGAGATTTTTAAATGATAAATACCATTAAAGCGGAAAGTGTCGTCCCTAATTAGCCTGTGTGGACTGCATCTGCTAATCTGGGACGACCCTTAACGCTCATGCTTTAAATCCACTTTTCCCAGAGTGAGTCTCAATTTGTCTACATGACCTTTCTCAACCATGCAACCAACCTTATTTGTTGCGTAGCCATCCCAAACTATAAGTTTACCATCTTGGGAGGCAGATACTAAATTTCTGAAATGAGAACAAAACATACCTTATTTGTTGTGT
Organism: Dreissena rostriformis; assembly: GCA_007657795.1. NCBI lineage: Eukaryota > Metazoa > Mollusca > Bivalvia > Myida > Dreissenidae > Dreissena > Dreissena rostriformis. Next base: position 88,608 of record VMBQ01001421.1, on the reverse strand, counting down.
AGCCATCCCACACTATAAGTTTACCATCTTGAGAGGCAGATACTAAATTTCTGAAATGAGAACAACAGCTAAGTTATTCTTTATATTAATTGTGTTAAACATTTCAAGGGTTGAACCGGAGCGTCAGTGCTGTTTAATAATGATACATATTGACAAGCCATGATTTCATTATCAACCCTCCAATTGTACACTGATAATAATAGAAATAGAAAATGAGCGAAAACAAGATGTGTTTGTGAACCACTATGTCCCATTTTGAGGGATTTTGACCCATATATTTGACCTTGACCGTTCACCACTCAAAATGTGCAGCTCCATCAGATACACATGCATGCCAAATATCAAGTTGCATTCTTCAATCTTGCAAAAGTTATGGCCAATGTTAAAGTTTGTGCAAACCAACAAACAAACAAACAAACAAACAAACAGGGCAAAAACAATATGTCCCCCAGTATAGACTGGGGGACATAAAAATGCTGTCAGCTTATTCACAAGGTGTGAACTGACCCTACAAACTGAAATTTAATTATTCATATAAATAGTAACAAAATATTTAAAGTACAGTTCAGAGATATTGATGTGCTCAACAATTATTTTCTTGACATAAAACAAGCCACAACTAATATTCTGACAAAAACAACACCAAGTTGCCAGAAAGCTTTGTAATTCAGCACCAATGACACCTATCCAATACTGTACCACTTCAGCTTACACCATCACTGTGAAGCTGTCACACAACACGCAGTCTGCTGGTACGGAAAATCAATTTGAGCCTCGCTCTGCGAAAAGGGGGTTTAATGCATTTGCATCTGGGGCAACACTTAACGCATATAAATTAAACCCCCTTTTCTCAGAGCCAGTCTCATTTATATTCTTATCAGTGTACAATTACAGAAAATCAATTGAGACACAAAGAGAACATGAGACTATGATAACGTTGGAGCTCACATTCTCAACACCATTTCGAACAACTGCCATTTCACAACATTCAAGTATTTTGCTGCACAAAACACCAGGCTCATTTTCAGACAGTCCTCACACTATGCTACACCAGAATGTGACACAACACATGATACTGTGATAAGGTGGTTTGGGTACATGAAAACAGAATTCCACATTTATTTTTTTTATTTTTTTTAACTTCAGTTGCTGAATATGTTCAAGATGCCACATCCAGTGCACTATGCCATACATTTCTAACAATACCAGAAAAAAACACATCAAGTGGCAGAGAAATTAGCAGAGTAAAACTTGTGACAATGGTGATTTATGTCACATACAATCACAGTACAATTACAGGACTATGTTTATGGCGCACAGCAGTCAGTTGCACCACAAAACCAGACTGTTTTCCAGATACTGATGCACAGCAGTAAGTTGCACCACAAAACCAGACTGTTTTCCAGATACTGATGAATGTGAAACTCTTAACATGTCGTGCACTGCATCTGTACCTTTCACATAAGCGGAAAATACAAAATACAAATAAACCCAGCTTTTTTAAAAACAGGACAGTTCAGTGCTTAGCTGTGATCCGATATGTAATGTATGTATTTTTAACATCATGAACCAATAAGAGTCCCTAGAAACAATTATGACGCAAATACAAGAACAGAATACCACCATATCTGCATTTCATCTCTTAACTGATCATTTTCCAAGTGGCTTGACTGGGACAGGAAACAGCCTCTACAAGCCATGATTGTACTGCCAGGACAATAGGGCCACTATTAAGAAGCTCTCAGCATGATTGCAAAATAACCTTACTTTCAAACAAAACTCATTAATTGTTCAGATTTCCTAGAATTAAACAAGATCCTTATTGGGTTTAAAGCACAATCAAGTAAGGGCCAGTGGTGTTTAAACTCACCCCTGGCATGTAAAATCCACTTTTTTCCACAGATTCTTAGCCCTCAAATGTGTACTCACCTAGGGTCTTAGGCCCAGTGCATTGCAAATATTTGTGCGAGGTGACTCCGTGTCATCATTCCAACACTCTCAATTTTTTCTCCTAGAATTTGAATCAATCTCAAAAGTGACCCCTAGCATGTAAATTAAAATCCACTGATTTTCACAGACCCACAACAAATTCTTACCCTTGCAAGTCCCTACTCACCTAGAGTCTGAGGCCCAGTGCATGGCATATATTTTTGCGAGGTGGCCGCGGAGTGTGCGCCGGGTACGCATCTGTATTCTACTGAGTGGTTCCACATCTGCGGTTGCTTGAATTAAACTAGTGTCCGCAGCGGCCTTCCTTGCCTCCTGAAAACACAGCAATTTAAGAGTTCTGTGAAAATTGGGCTTAATGCATGTGCATAAAGTGTCGTCCCAGATTAGCCTGTGCAGTCTGCATAGGCTTATCACGGACGACACTTTCCTTCTAAACTTGATTTTCGCTGACAAGTAACTTCCAAACAAAAACATCTCATAAAGCGGAAAGTGTTGTCCCTGATTAGCCTGTGCGGACTGCACAGGCTAATCTGGGACAACACTTTACGCACATGCATTAAGTGAGACTCAAATGATCTTTTTGTAATTAAACATTCAATCTGATTTAAATAACAATTTGCATTCTGTAAAAAAACTGAATTCAAGGGCATTATACACATGTATACTAGACTGTTAAAACCGATTTAATTCAGCAGCATGGACTTAATTACACTATCTTGAAACTCTGTGGATGTGTGTCCATTAATATGCTCCATGCGTGACAACCATACATTTTTCTCTGTAATTATCCATTATCCATTATGTCAGTCTCTCATAAAAACCAATCTAAGATGTTTCAATCTACCTTAAGTACCATGAAGAGCAGAGTAAGCCTATTACCATAAGAAGATCTAACTTCATGTACAGTAAACAACATTGTGTACTACAAGGACAGAAAGTTGTTGGTCTCACTATTCCTTGAGAGTACAATCGTCATTGTAAGTAGCCAATAGTACAGCAATGAAATGTGGTGAGAAACTAGCAAATCAATCATTATTAGATCTTAAGGTTTAAATCTTACTGATTATTGTCAGCATTATACAACTGATTTGAGCCTTGCCCTGGGTTTGAAAATGCCAGCATTCATTTTGAAAAGGCCTGACTAGGTGCACAATAATGAATGTGTTGCTCGACGTCACCTGTTTAATGCCAGCCACCACCAAACATCAAAATATCAGGATTTTGAGCTTTGCAGAAAATCTGGTTAAAAAGAACAACGGGCATAAGTCAGTTATCTAGAGCAGATCTCAAATTCTTTAATTACGCAATCAGTAGCGTCACCGCATCAGCAGAGATTTCATAACAATACTTGTGCGTACACACCCAATATCCTGACTTTAAGTCCAATGCCAATACATTTCTATGAGACAGAGAGAGAGTTACAACAGAGTATTGATCCTGAGGTGCCAAGACCAAACACTAACCCTTTGCATGCTGGGAAATTTGTCGTCTGCTAAAATGTCGTCTGCTGAATTTCTAAAATTAGCATTTATTTGATTTTTTTTCAAAGAATACTATCAGAAAAGCAAACAGTTTGGATCCTGATGAGACGCCACGTTCTGTGGCGTCTCATCTGGATCCAAACTGTTTGCAAAGGCCTTCAAAATCCGGTTCCAGCGCTTAAAGGGCTAATAAAAGCCACTGTGCGTGACACTCAGGACCACTGTCAATTAAACACCAGACTCTTCCATTACCCAATTTTCCAGTAGCCATGCAGGTTGCCATGGAAACATTGATCCACAACTACTGGCTCAGGTAACAATCTGCCCTTGGATCAATGCCATATCTGGCCAATGATTTGTTGATACCTGTTACAACCTTCGTATTTCCACACATTCTCAGATTTGGATGCAGTGGCCACTAGCTTTCTAGAATATCACTTACATTTTATACCTGTTACAACCTTCATATTTCCTCCACACATTCTCAGATTTTGGCTGCAGTGGCTACTAGCTCTCTAGAATATCACTAACCAATAAGACACCTTCCTGACCTTTTCACTGGTCTGAATTTCTTCCAATGTGTAAGGTTAGTGTTGGCTTTTACTCAGAACAGGCAGTTATATGAGTGCAAATATGCAATTTACAAATTGGGACAATGTGTAACAGCAAGGACACACAATTTTTTTATTTCACAAGAACATGACTTGTGCACCTATAATGCATGCATTACCAATGGATTCTAACACAGTGGATATCACTTGCAATGTCTTGGGGTATAAATAATTCCAAGCTGTTCTCAAAATGAAGCAATTCCTACTTATTTTGTGTGCGTATAATTTGTGCATGATCAGTCAGTGTGGTCAAACAACCCCATTTATAGACATGTACTTAATAGCAAGAAAAACAGTGTCGCTATCAAATCTCGGTATATTAAACAAGATGTTAACTTCAATCAGCAATTAATTTCTATGTTGACCAGTGACCACTGGCAGTCTGCAAAATTAACCCATCGCCTGATCGCCAATGTGATAAAATCTCAGCTCTGGCGATGTAAAAATTGTCTATCGATTGCCTGATTTGCGATGAAAACAAATCTGAAAAGACCGTTTAAATAAACCGACGAATAATCAATTTACGAAAATTTGTTTGAGTTTGTGATCATTTTATCACGAAATTAATATTGTCGGCATTCCGGAAATTTGCGATTGGTACCGATTTTGCCAGAAATTTTATTTATTCATTTTTGATTGGTTAGCGGATGGCACGGACATGAACTGCAACTTACGAAAATTCTTCGTTAATTTCCGAAAATCTTACAATTGTCGGCAATCTTTAAATATTTCCAGTGATCTACATGTATTTAGCAAAGTAAAGCAGTGCAAAAGCGTTATTATAGTAAAGCAATATGTTAACCAAATTATATATTGGTTATGTATTTTCTTGGTAACTGGTTTTCATGTTTTGCAGTCAAACGATATGCACATTTTATTTCATGCGCAAAACACGTACATCTTTTTGGACTGTCATTTTCGGATAAAGTATTTGTCGTCGCTTATAATTTCTTTTTGACGTTCTTAATAAAAAAAATAGAATGACGAACATGCATGCGGTGATAAGGTCGGTCTGTTTTATACTTTTTCGAATTGTATTCATCAGAAATAGAAACTTGAAAGACTATTGAAAAGTTTAATTAGTAAGGGGGGAGCTCTGCCCTTTATCCCTGTTGTGGACCTGCGGCCCCAGAACCCCGACAAAATTTACCAGATTTTAAATAAAGGAACAATTGGCACCCCTGTCAAACCTCACACGGCTATTATGTTCCCTGGTAAAAAGGCAATTCCAAAATCAACAGATGCATCTTTGTTGGCAAAACGCAGGAAATATGAACAGCAAGTATGTTGCATTTAGTCCAATTAAAGGTAAACAAAGTTATGAGCTTGTATTTTCTAATATTCTCGAATTGTTTTAATATGACTGACAATTTATATCATTTATGCATATAATTCGATAATCCAAATATTTGAAAAGGCAGTTACATCAACTGCCTTTGGATATGGCCGTGGATCATGATGCTGACAATTATTATGCTGACTCAGATAAAAACTTTGAAAACAATTAAAATAACATAATTCTGTGTAGAATTCTCAGACCTCTTGTAAATAAGCCACACATCAAGAATTGAATAAAAGTCTTAACACTCCTGATTTGTTTACATCTCAAACCCTTAATTGCAATACATGTGTACAGACTCTTGACGTCCTTTCATGATAATATCAGTGGAAAAAAATTGGCTATAAAAAATTGCCTCTGGCTATGAATTGTTGAAAGTTTCATAGCCACATTGGCTATGCAGACGAAAATGTTAGTTTTGCAGACAGCCACTGGCCCCTGATGTCACACTATTATACATTGTACATACCCTTATTTGATTCTTTAACTGTTCTGTTTCCTGTCGAAGAGCTTCTAGTTCGGAACTCATCTTGACAGGCTCACACAGGGACTAGCCTCTGAAAGCACACAACGTGGACACGTTATAATTGAGGTTATAAGAAAATTAGTCAACAGAGCTGTGTTCTGGGAAAACTGGGCTTAATGAATGGGCATAGTTTCAACCCAGATTAGCCTCTGAAGGCACACAACGTGGACAGTTAGCAATGAGATTATTACAAAATAAGTCTAATGAGGGAAATAATTGTGATCAGAAAGTGCACATGTGTGTTGAACAATAACAAATACACAGAAAAAATGTTGTGATAACCCTTGTCCACCAAAAATAATTACTACTTTGTTCACAATTTTATAGAAAAGTATAAATCTTGCTCTTCTAACTTGAAGTGACGGCCAATTTAGTTTATTGATCATTTCTGTGACTGATTTTGAGTTTGGTCCTGTACGATAATAGTTTGTGACAAAACGAGCTGCAAAAAAAAAGATGCATCTAACACAGGGCTCTCCTTCCCTTTATACAAATTGTCGCAAAATGCTAAATTTTAGAAAAGTACCAATAAATATCTTTCAATTTGCAAAAACAATTGTCAAACATGGATTTTCTATTATGTTTCTGTTCAGAATTGCATAAGCAAAACAACTGGAATCAATACTAGTATGCGTGCATCTTATACATGCATGCTCTGAAAATCATTCCAAACATTCATGTTTATCACCCTAAATTTCACTTTTAAAACCGGTAACCTTACTAAGACATGCTTGTTCTCCAAATAAATTGCAAATATCAAGCTGTTTTTGATATTTTTGGTAAAAACACAAGCTGTCAATAGAAATATTTATCCTATGGGCACACACATTGACTGGTATCTGTTAAAAAAACAGTATGATCAGTTCTTTTTACAGTAGCAATCATCAACAAGAGTATAATCACATCAACACATGTTACAATATAAAGGCGCCGATCTGAAAATGGGGTTGCCCAATACAATAGGGCCAGTATTCCAGATATCATATTGGCCCAGATCAAAATTGTATTTGTCCATTTTAATGACCAAGAAGCATTGTACACCCCTGTGAATCACATTTTTGTTCGATAAGCATGAGTACATGCTTAAATTCTTCTTTGTTATAACACGTCAATCATTTACTTGGCTACAAATGCTAAATTATATTTTCTCAAACTTGGTTTGATGAAAACGGCTGGGATTATTTACAAAAATGCCACTAACTTTGACAATTTTTATCTAAGTTTAAGTTTAAGTTTATTTTTTTTTATTTTTTTTTTCAAAATAAGGCTAACATTGAGGAGACATTTAAGGGAAAAATACTGCAAAATCAGTATTATCTGTCATTCTGTGTCAAATTAATTTTCATTGATTTCATGGGTAGACCGATCCACGAATTTAAGATCCCAAGGAACAATAATTCTCCATGTTTTAATTGTTTACGACTGAATAACCGTAGGCACAAGACATTAACCTCCTACATAATCTATACACATATCCTGTTTTTATTTCACAATCCAGATAAATCTATAAACTACACAAGGGGAGTACTTTACCCTGTGCACTATTTAGAGTACACTTGACATTTCCTGTAAAACCAATTTTCAGCCACAGAACAAGAGACATTTCTGATAAATAACAGTTACTGTCCTTAAAATAATCAGATATTTATGAACAATTCGCCTACATTAATTGTTAAATGTTTACAATAATATTGAACATTGGCTGGTTATTCAGTCACGTTTATCCGTTTACTATCACTTCATGACAATGGACAAGTTAATTGGAATGTAATAAACAGGGCCGGCTACTATCACCTCATTACAATGGACTAGATAATTGACATATGATTTACAGAGACTTCTTCCTGCAAGTTACTAATTCTCCCCGCTTGGATTTATCGAGCCCTTCCCAATTTATCATGGAAACATATTCCAAGCACATCCGAAAATGACAGAGGAAAAATTCCTTTTTTCTTTTTGCCAAAATCACAAATCCACAAACTAACTTGTCCAAACAAGGATATCAGTAAAAACTGATGGATGCTCCCTGATGATGCTTTGTTGATATATGGATTAATTGTGTGGAAAAAAGTGTGACCTTGAGAAATTCTATAATTAGCCTCAGTGACCTTGACCCCAGTGACGTCAAACCTCATGAAAAGGTAGGGGTCCATGTAAGGTACCTACATGCCAAATATGTAAGAGATCGGTAAAATATTGAAGGCGCTATGAGCAACTGTAACAAAAGTGTAGTGTGACGATAGTGTGACGGAAGGAAGGACAAACTGGCAACTATATGCTCCCCATATATATATAGACCAATGATGAGGCCAAATAAAGGCCGCAAATGAGCCCTACCAAATCACCGACTTTACATTTAGCATGCCTCTTTATGCTGGCCAATCAAAACACCAGATTAATCTTATCTAAGTCATTACAAATAATATTACATTTTTCACAAGTAGAAAGACATAACTATAGGATCAAGAATTTTATCAGACATGAATTACAAATCCCCAAAATAGCCGTTTGATTTCTTCCACACATTAAATGCACTCTTCTTGCTTTACTATTTTATTAAAGTATAAGCTCAACACGGCACAGTTTTGATCAATAAATGTTCTTGTGAAGCCAATATCCTTAATATTTTCCATCCTTTAATCTCACTTTCCAAGTCCAACATTACAGGTCATGCATAAATTAACTGGTTCAAAAATCATACCGCTTTCAAGACATGCCCAAACATATTTCAAACCTAACAATCATGTGTATACATATTTGATAAGTATTGATATCAGTATTAATTTAACAAGGGCTGTTTGTAAAACATGCATGCCCCCCATATGGGCTGTCAGTTGTAGTGGCAGCCATTGTGTGAAAACCTTTTGTGGTGGTGGTGGTGGTGATGGTGGTGGTATCCGGAAACCATTTTACTGTGTCGAGTCACTGTGACCTTGACCTTTGACCTAGTGACCTGATAATCAATAAGGGTCATCTGCCCAGGGTTGGCACCAATCGACCGCCCCCGGTTTTAACCGGCGGTTTTTACCGGTTTAAACCGCCCCGGTCAATACTCCCAAAGTGGTCATTTCTGGTCAATACTGGTCGATTGAACTTTACCCCTGATTTTGATTAATATACCATGCTTAATTAAACAATATTGATAATATAAATTAAACAGACATGTTGCCAATAATGTCTTGAGCTATTAATACCCACTATTTTATACCTGTTCATGCAATTTGTAGGGGTCAATCTCTCAAAATTTTGCAAAAATGTCAAAGTTGGTCAATTGGATTGTTCTGGTTGATTGAACTTTTTTTCAATTCTAATGAATGTTCAGATAATTCTTGATTCAACAAGATTAACAATATGACACGCCAATGATGTGCATTATCAAAAGTCTATTCAATGTTTTTGAGATCAAAAAAGTTCAAACACATACAATGTATGAACGTGTCATCATCATCACATCATAGAGACAGGCATTGTCAAAATGTGTGTTGTTGAACTGTCACACCTTACTTGTCATGTATTCTTGTCTAGATTTCTTTAAATTCTTTTAAAACAAAATAGTGATTTTTTTTTTAATATCCATTGATATA
>VMBQ01001421.1:43983-77580 GCA_007657795.1 Dreissena rostriformis | reverse complement strand
CCTAGTGACCTGAAAATCAATAGGGGTCATCTGCCGGTCATGACCAATGTCCCTATGAAGTTTCATGATCCCAGGCGTAAGCGTTCTTGAGTTATCATCCGGAAACCATTTTCCTATTTCCAGTCAACCATTTTACTGCTTCAGGTCACTGTGACCTTGACCTTTGACCTAGTGACCTCAAAATCAATTGAGGTCATCTGCCAGTCATGATCAATGTACCTATGAAGTTTTATGATCCTAGGCCTGAGCGTTCTTGAGTTATCATCCGGAAACCATCTGGTGGACGGACCGACGGACGGACCGACATGTGCAAAACAATATACCCCCTCTTCATCGAAGGGGGGCATAATAAATTTGTAGAATGAAAAGTGTAAAGCTGATACATTCAATATCAGTGCAGTTCAAAGAAATCTCACATAGGGTTGTTGTACATAAGAGAACATATGAGAATAATATTGAATTAGGTTGAATGCAGTCACTGAAATGGTTGAATACTTTGCATTATTCTAAGAAATTGCACGTCAAAAGTTATGGAACTTGGTCCGTGTTGAAGGAAAGGTACAAAAGGGGGCATAATTCTGCTTATAATTGCAGTTTTTTTTTCCTTCATAGAGATGTCACCTTGAATTTGTTTTAAAACAGTAAAATATGTAAAATTGATTATTTAAGACTTACTTATTTTCCCCTAAAATCAGGTGTTTCCTGCAATTTTTTCCCCCTCAAAAAAGGCCAGGCCCTTTCCCCAAAATCATATATATGGATCTTTGTAAGCGACCTCAAACAATGCTCCTGAACATGTGTTAATTTTGAACTGAATATCTGTAGTAGAAAAAGTGATATGGAGATATATCATTTAGCAGGTTTCCATGAAACAGAGCATTACGCAAGACGCCAAACATTGGGAGAGCAGCATAGCTCCAACTATTCCGTGCTAATAATGGTTAAGAATAATGGTTGCTTTAAAAACTTCCCAAAATATATCTGTAAATACTAATATTTTTGTGCTTGTATTATTTTGTATTCTTTACTCAGGACATCGGGTTAGAATGTAATCAACTTTTATTCGTCAGATCAAATTATCAACAAAAGTCAAAAATCACTTTGTTTACAAACCATTGAAAAAAAATCTAAATTTCATCTCAAAAGCAATTGTATTCATACTTTTACACAGTAACATCAGGACAACGCATCATTTTAACTTAAGATCGACCTCTGTACAAGTGACCAGTGACAGAGCAACGACAGCTTATCAATTATTGTGCGCACATTCTGAACAAAGAATGAGTCATCAATAGAGCGGCTGTTGACACGGGTTATAATTTCCTCATATGGCAAACACCAGTACAATGTGAATGGATCAAGATGGCAGAAACAAACTGAAATCAGGCCTTTTCCTGGCCATTTTGGGATAAATGCAATTTCGGGATTTGGGATTTTTTTCGCATGAAAAGTTCACTGATTTGGGTAAACTGATTCAATATAACTCTTTATAATAATTCAAAATATAAGAACAACATCATATAAAATAAAGTTAAATACTTTGTTAGATGTAATTGAAATAAAATTGAGATATAATAATAAATCATTAGGCATTTTTTTTTTTAAATTGGGAAAAAATTCATCAAATTGGGAATAGATTCTACAATTTTGCCTTGGGAACCGGTCCATTTAACGGACCCCTAGATACGCCACAAAATATTTAATTATTGTAGATGAGGTATTAACAAGTGGTAAAATCAACTGAACAAATTTTTAATTAGACCAATTTTGATAAAGGCATTACACACTGTTTACTTCTCGACTCGGCAACAGTTTCCAAGCAATCATTTTTTTTGTAAATGGCTTTTTATCAAAATGGGCTAGATTTTATGGCAACCAACAAACATTTTGGACTTTAAAAGTGAGTGTACAGATGTGTCTATTAACTGATGAACTTTTAATGAGCTTGACAGATGTGACAGAAAACCTAGTAATTAGCAAACATGCTCTGTCATCTTCAGTTTGGGTCATAATCAAAGTATAATACGTACTGTGGTTAAACATTCCGTAAATGCTTACTATTATAAACAATTGAATAAATTAATATCAATACCATTATCAGTGATTTTTTTACCTGCGAGTCTCGCGTCCTGGACTCACAAAAACCTCTGGGGATGCAAAGTTTCGAATTATGTGAGTCCCAAAAATGCATTGAAATTTCTAAAAAAATAACCTAGTTTAATATTTGGACTCGTTCTTTCAATTTGGGGACACATAGATTTGCAAGTTATCAAGTCCCAGGACTCAGATGAGAAAAATTATAAAAATATCACCGTCATTATTATAAAATACTTAAATAAACAAATAAAGGAAAAGTGAAAAATAAATAAACATCAGATTCTGCATACTACTTAATGGAGATCCTTAACAATTACAAACCTTTTTATGGGCTGCAAATCAATATTAATTTACTGTTATTTCCAGGAATGTTTTTCTAATTAAAGCCAATTATAACTGTGCTGGCAAGCATCCAGAAGCTACAGTCAGTTTCCTGGCTGTGGAGACTCCCATTGTACAAGTAGTTCATAAATCACACAGATGTACCTAGCTACCCCTCACTTTGATAAGCAGCAACTCCTTTACATTATATCCTGTACAACTTCAACATTAAATAATCTTTTTACAGCCCAATGCTTACAAAGGACTACATAAAAATGGCTACTTTTTCCACCAACTCCAGTATTGATTTTACCAAGAAAATATGGCTGCCTAAAACGTCTGTTGGATAAATTATTGTCAAATATCACAATGCACTTAATACAAATCCAGGGTACACCATACCAAAGCTATCACAGACAATTGCACAAAAACTAACAAATTTTGCCAGATTTCTGCACGCAAAATCACTTATGATCCATGTAAAACTCCCATCAGGCCCACAATGTACGCCTTTCAGTTGCAACTTCTTCCATGATTATGTCTGATGAAACTATTGATGTTCAAGCAAACCCAGCCTCATTCCCAATACCTAGACTGTGTAGTCATTAGCATACGGGCTATTTTAAGATTGACTGAGAACTAGATCAGAGTGCAAAGCAAAGGGAGATCACTGGAACAGTCGGGAGGCAGTGTCAACATAGCATTTTTACCTCCCATTCTTAGCAGCAAAAATGAGCCTTGTTCTGGGAAAACTGGGTTTAAATGCATGTGCTCAAATAATGTGGCCACCAAAATTAAGTTTAACTAAGCCGCCTTTACCGTTGGAGACAATACTACATCAGACTACAAGTTCTCTAATCCAGATTTCCTATCTCATGTCTAAATTCGCACTGTGACTTTGGAATTGTAATAATTCATGAATTTCGAGTAATCTATTACTTTTAAATAGTCGCAAGATTGTTGAAATACTGTTTCTTGAATCTATGCAAGGCCATGTATGATTATAAGCCAATAATTTATTGACAAAAGTCCCCAAATGATTCCTGGCACAAACATCAGATAATCTCTAACGATTACTGACCCAAACTCCTTAAACAATTATTTTACCGGCCAATTCAAAACTTCGTATCATTCACAAAACAAGTAGGTACTTGACCAGAAGTGTTCGCAAGACGAATGGGCCAGTGTTGTTGACACTTAAACTGGCCCTTGAAAATGCTGTTTTTTTTTAGAGTTTCAGCAATTTGAGTAGTTCATCTGAAGTTCACGCTTTTTTTCATACACAACACTTCTCTTACCGGGACAGACAAACAACCTTAATCATTTGGAAACTAGCATTGCTTTCTGATTTATATCATCTAGCTTTTCCTATTCAAATTAGTTTTTACTGAAAGGAACACAGATGACACAGTGCCTATTATTACCAAGCAAAAAACGAACTCATGACAAAGTGACCATTATTGCCAAGCAAAAAAAACGTACTCATGACAAAGTGACCATTATTTCCAAGCAAAAAATTGTACACATGACAAAGTGACCATTATTGCCATGCAAAACATCATACACATGACAAAGTGACCATTATTGCCAAGCAAAACACCCCACACATGACAAAGTGACCATTATTGCCAAGCAAAAAATCATACACATGACAAAGTGACCATTATTGCCAAGCAAAAAATCATACACATGACAAAGTAACCATTATTGCCAAGCAAACAATCATACACATGACAAAGTGACCATTATTGCCAAGCAAAAAATCACACACATGACAAAGTGACCATTATTGCCAAGCAAAAAATCATACACATGACAAAGTGACCATTATTGCCAAGCAAACAAGAGAACCGCAGAGCTGGTGCCAACGCTCGGCTGTGGGTGCAGTTTTGAATAAAAAAAATAAAAATAAAAAATATGTTTTTTTGACCTTTGACCTTTAAGGATGACCTTGACCTTCCACCACTCAAAATGTGCAGCTCCATGAGATACACATGCATTCCAAATGTCAAGTTCCTATCTTCAATATTGCAAAAGTTATGGCCAATGTTAAAGTTTTTGGACGACAGCTATGTCATTGGCTATGACAATACCTCGGGTTTTCTTTGAAAACAGCCGAGCTAAAAATCACACACATGACAAAGTGACCATTATTGCCAAGCAAAAAATCATATCCATGACACAGTGACCATTATTGCCAAGCAAAATATCACACGCATCACATAGTTACCATTATTGCCAAGCAAAAAATTGCACGCATGACACAGTGACCATTATTGCAACGCAAATAAAAGTACAACAAAAGCAACGCAAAGCGGGTGCCAACGCTTGGCTGTGGGTTCAGTTTTGAATAAACATTGGATTTTGTTTTTTTGACCTTTGACCTTAAAGGATGACCTTGACCTTTTACCACTCAAAATGTGCAGCTCCATGAGATACACATGCATGCCAAATATCAAGTTGCTATCTTCAATATTGCAAAAGTTATGGCCAATGTTAAAGTTTTTGGACGACGCGGACGATCTGGCTATGACAGCCTTCGAAAACAGCCGAGCTAAAAATCACGTTAAAAACAAATAACAGGTACCCCTCCCCAGGTACGTGTTTTGCTCCCGCACTGAGTCACAGTGGGATATGTTTTTTTCAATATTATATAGCTCAAAACTTCTGATAAAATGATGTCAGGGACCACATACTCGCAAAATGCGAGCGAGATTTATGGACAGCGAGTTGAAAAATATAAAGCTTGCAATTTTCTGCAATAAAAATTTCAGATTTCTCAAACCTGTTTTTCCATAAATCCTTTAAAATTAGTTGCGAAATAATCTTTTGGAAAGAAGACAACAGTATTTTGAAGACGAAATCACCTGAAAACAGTTATACGTCCACGTTATTTTCGCTTCGCAATGCTGTTAACATCGAAGACCATTGACCTCTAACGCATGCGAGCACCTTGCTGCATGGTCCCGGCTCTCACATTTTGCGAATTGACATGCGCATATAAGCGTGGAACTAGAACTTCATAAATATCTGTTTGGAAATTTCCAGAAGCTGTCACGGAATATACCGAGTTGCAACAGTTCGTATTTATATTCTTATTGGAGGACACAAATAGATCGGAAACATAAAAACGACACTGGTATTTACGTATTTAGTTCTACATGTTTTGATGACAAATATTGGAATCCCATGGAGCATCAGACGATGATTAATAGGATATTGATGATATTTTTGGAGTCGGACATT
Source organism: Dreissena rostriformis (assembly GCA_007657795.1). Lineage (NCBI taxonomy): Eukaryota > Metazoa > Mollusca > Bivalvia > Myida > Dreissenidae > Dreissena > Dreissena rostriformis. The sequence goes on along the minus strand of VMBQ01001421.1, from coordinate 71,916 downwards.
TTGGTCCGACGGAATTGCAAAATCGATCGGACCTTGTCATAATCTGTCAGACATGTCCGTCGGTCCGACGAAGTTTGGTATTGTCTGGTGAGTCCTTTTAATATTTTAATATGGATAATTATAACTTAATTATGACTACTCATAGGCTATAAAAAAAAATGCCTTTAATTATTGAGATAACTGTTTTGTTCCAATGATTATGCTTTTTAAGTAGCAAACATATAATGCACAATTTTAAGCGATATGGTACAAGAAATGTATTGTTTTAAATAAAAAATATCCCAAATTGCGAGTAAGTTTTTCATTTTGCAAGTGAAAGAAAAATCAACTTGCAAAAAAATGCAAGTGCCTTTATGGGTAAAATTCGATCCCTGGATGTGTGTTATATATATATATATAAACTCAGGGATGGAAACTAACATTTTACTATTGGTTGCCCGCAAGGGCAAATCTTTAGTATTTTGGTTGCCCAGCTAAAGAGTAACATCCCCAGAAATATGTACATGTCATGTCATGTGTATCTCATACACTCTTTTAATAAAATAATAGATAATTACATAACAGTGCTGACATATGACACACTTTCCATGCATTATGTATTATTATAAGCCTGAATTTAATCATTTCCTTTCCCTTAATAATGAATATAATTTAAATCATTATTGATCCATGGTCGCCAATTTGTATTCAATTTTTATTGCACTGAATTGTGTCAAGCTTTACAAAAAAAGTAAGTTGCCCGGTCGGACTACCAACTTTTGAAACTGAGTTTCCCAGGCCAAAATCTACTTGCCCCGGACTCACGGGCAACCACTAATTTCCATCCGTGATACTCAACAGTTTTTTTTTAATAAAAGGGCAGGGCAGGGCCTCGGAAGGGCAGAGCGGGACTTTGGAAAGGCAGGGTGGGACGCCCTTCCATTTAGGCCTAGCTGGAGCACTGAGACGCTTCTAAACAGTCAAAAAAAAATTGCTTCTTAAATAACCAATGCATCTCAATCATAAACATTAATTGAAAATGTGCATATGCCAATAAATTTCAGGACAAATTTATTGTTTATTTATTGTTGCAATTGTCAAATTTAACATAAACTAAGATTACATTTACAATGTTTGAATAAGTGTGCTTTTGTTAAGGGTCTTCAAAACGCAGAGTATCCTTTATGAGGGAGAGCATTTATTTGTATTCCTCTAAATATGTCATTCTTGAAGAGAAATGTAATTAATCTTTTAGTTGCACAATGCAATCAATTATATTTAACAGATTATTGGGAGATACATGTATGGTACAGCAACCAGTCTTCGAAATTAGCTTTGAAAACTTACATGCCAGTCGGGCCAGTTACTTAAGAATTTTCAGATGCCCAACATATTTTTTACATGCCCGAACTTTTTTAACCAAAAATATAACAAATCACAACATTTTAGCACTAAAATGCTACACATAGTAAAGCAGAACATTTGTTTCAATAGTAGTGAAAATAATGACATCTAATCAGTCACTAGAATAAAAACGGTCGATCCTTACACCAGTGCTCTTGGAAAGAGCGTTCTCTGGTGTCCTCGTGCCGTTTCTTGGCTTCCTTTTTCTCTTAATCATTGTCAATTTCCTATTTTGGAAGTGCTTTACCAGACTTAGCCCCATCAACATACCTTAGATACTGCATAGTCTCTATGTTGACAATGACATTTGTTGACGAAAATGGATGCGTATTACATGATAAATATAATCAATTCAAAAAGCACCTAATCGATTAATTTCTAGACAAAGCGTCGATAAGAACCGAATGTGACCGAAAGGCATCGGTCAAAAACAATAACGATGACGTGCGCAAGCAGGTGCGTGTTGTTAAACCAATCTAATTTCATTGATTTACAACTTTCAGCAAGGTGTTTGTTCGCAAAATTGAAAAACAGATTTGCAAATATCAAAAACAACTTACGATTTTTTTTATAAAATGTAAATTTGCTTCAATAATTTTCATGCCTGGCGGGCCACAAACATAAATTTTGTTATGTGCCCGGCAGTAATTTTACTCGCCACGGGCGATCGGGCGTGTGCTAATTTCGAAGACTGAGCAACTATGTTGTTTTATCTAACCATACTTAGCAGTAAAATTAACTAAAACAGGTAGTGATGAATGATAAGCAAGAGCAACACATAGCCGGTGCCAATGCTCGGCTGTGGGTGCTTGGATTTTTTTCACCTTTGACCTTGAAGGATGACCTTGACCCTTTCACCTCTCAAAATGTGCAGGTCCATAAGATACACATGAAAAAAAAAAGTTGTTTCGACCTTTGACCTTGAAGCAGGGATTTCAATAGACGCAGAATCCTGTGTTTTGACGCGAGCAAATTAAAAATGACTTGTTTTTGAACCCGACCATTTTTTCTGCCGTGCGTGATTTTGACGCACTGAAAATTTGACCCGCGCGTCAGTCAGTTAACATCTCATGTTCCATGGTAATAAATCCTGTTATGCTCCTAATGTCCCAGTATTGGAAACTGTCAATACATCCAGGGGATACCCCAGGCGTCATTTATCTTATTTAATTTCTTCCAATAAACATGTCACCGTCTACAGAGTGCGTGGGCACTAATTGGGAAATTAGCAGCACATGCATATGCCGTTTAAACAGTACCTGTGAATTATGGTTCATAATCCAAACTGCGAAAAACACCTATGTCAAATTGCTTTGTAAGCAAAACAAGTTTATATCGGAGACCAATTACGCGTATTAAATTAATTGACAACGAACACAAATGGGGAAAGGCGCCGTTCTTAGTTACACATTTTGCAAAATAAAATTTACACAATACAACACGTGGTCGTGAAAGTTCAAAGCATCCCTTTGAAGTGGCGCCGATTAGTGGGTTATTGTTGAGAACTGTACATGTACCTCATGTGACGTCATTGACTTGGAAAGTTCATTGGTTAAATCGTAACCGTTGCACAATTGTTTGTGAACTGTTTGAAATCGGATCGGATTTATTATTTGTGAAAGGTTTTATTCGGTAATTAAAAAGTTCTTTAAAGACGGTGCCGAGCATCATCATCACACCTTTTTACTGTACACAATTAGCTACTACAGTACAGGTTACGTGTACTTGAACAAAAACGCGTGTCCCCGGTGTTCAATTTTCCGGATGGGTGACATTTCGCGGGGGCGGACACACTACTGACCGCGGTGTTCGGCGAACACCCGAAATCGCCGCGATTGCACGCTATCATTAACGGCGACCCGTGATCACCGCGATGCTGCGCAGCCACCGTAAACACCTGTCTGCGAGGGTCATTCACGCGTTTTAAATGTACATTTACAAAATAAAATCATATACTTCATGTACATGTAGATATTATGTGCACATTTATGCGTACTTAAACTCGGGCAGTACGTTTAGTCGGAAACTAAAACTAAGCGTTTAGATGATCAATAGGATTAACTTTTATGGTGTTTATCAATGCAATTGCCCGTTTTGTTTTCACAAAATTGGGTTTCATTTCTCCCGATTTCCAGAAAATGACTTGTACATGTTGCATGAAATCTAAATATAGCGTGTTACAGCGTGTTTGATTTTTATTTTATTCAGATGAAATGTCAATTCCAAATCATTCGCGAGCTACCCCGGTACTTGAGAAGAAATTCACTACGAAACTTTAAATCGAAATTAAAAGATCCCAATGTTGTCTGCGCTACGAAGATTTTGTGTAAAAAATAAATACACCCACGCCAATTTTCGCGCGCTTTTTATGGTTCAGAACAAAGAAAATGAAAATATCATGGGCATATATACATGTATTTATTTGTGGCTACAATTTGTAACAGAACATGAACTCTACACAACGCGCGCACTAGGCGTCAGGTGATTTANTTTTGCGCTTCAAAATTGACCACAGCATTTTTCAATTTGACTCCTCAAAATTTCAGTCAAGGGGTCATTGACTCCTGGTTTTTAAAATCTATTGAAATCCCTGCTTGAAGGATGACCTTGACCTTCCACTACTCAAAATGTGCAGGTCCATGAGATACACATGCATGCCAAATATGAAGTTGCTATCTTCAATATTGCAAAAGTTCAGGGCCAAAACACCCTTTTTGGGGAAGGGGCCTCAGCCTTTTTTTTAGGGGAAAAATAGCGCGATTTTTTCTTATTTGGGGAAAATAAGAAATTTGTATTTCATTTGGATAATGGAGTTTATACATGAAAAAAATTATATTGGGTGGCCACAAAGTTAGGAAGGTACAGATTCTCTACCGATACAAACTTGCACTGACTGTGGATTTAGATCCCCAAGTGGACCCGTCCCAATTTCTGATTTTTTTTTTTTTTTAACCCTCAAATTGGAGTTTTTGAGTTCCATTTGGGGAAAAAAAGTGGTTATTTCGGTTGGGGAAGCAGCCGATATTCGGCTACATGAAAGAAGGGTTTTTTGGCCCTGAAGTTATGGCTATAATGTTAAAGTTTTCGGTCACCGCGGACGAGCTAGCTATGACAATACCTCGGGTTTTCTTAGAAAACAGCCGAGCTAAAAATAAGCACATGCCATCAAACCTTGCACTTACAAATTGTATACTGGACTTGCTCAGATTCTCATTTGCATATTCATATAGGTGGGCTTGTAACATTTGTGTAGGTATTAAGTAGTGTTTTTCTCAAACCATTTTAGCGTGGCGCCGCTGCACCACTGCGCCCTCCCGAAGCGCACGCTGCCTTTTTAAAGGCAAAAAACGCCATGCGCCCTTATTGATAACATCTTTATTGCCTTATGCCCTAACTTGTCCGCAGAATCAGCGACTGCAACATGTTTTCTTCATTGTTTGACACATGATTATGTGTAAGAAATGCAAGAAAGTAAGAAATGCATCCTACAACTTAATGAGAAATTTTAAAATCACATAAGAACTGATAAGTAAAAATAACCTATAAAAGTATACCCATAGCCTTTATAATTGATAAGTTATAATCTATAACAGTATTTTCATAGCAAAAAAGGCACCACACTTATAACTGCCCTTTTTTTTGCATAAACAGCGCATTAAAATGCCATTTTTGATTTAACTGTGCCATGCCCCTATGACCTCCTGAGAAAAACACTATATAAAGTAATCATACAATATTGTGTGCTTGTTGGCTCAACTGCTCATTTTGAATATTAATTGTGCTGAACATTAATAAATTGTAATGCCTGGTCGTGTTTGCGCTTAATGCTTAAAACCAGAGTATTTCTGGATAGTGATCATTAAAAACATAATTTTTGCCTTTTGTTTGAAAAAGAGGATTTTTTTAGGTGAGTGGGGCAAAATTAAGAGCAAATCGTTTTCAGATATTGTTCTCTTACACTTGATAAAGCTAACAATGAAACTCAAGAAACTCTTTATCAGGAGAGACATTCTTGATCTTATCCACTACATTAAAAACAGAAAATCCCGCATGTCAGATTAAATATTTCCAGGTTTTCCGGTGTGTTTCGAAGTTAAGAGGTCCTTCCTTAACTGTGGCTGCATTATGTGAGAACCCAGATTGTGTCCCAGCGCTCCTACCTACTGATTTTACTAGACTCACACTTTTTTAATTTTCATGTGGTCTTGTGTTGTGTGTGTATGGGAGGGGGAAGCCGAAGTACCCAGAGGAAACCCAACCTGTCCGGTATGGTGACCACCAACCAAACTCACATGCTTCCATGAACGGGGATTGAAACCAGGTGGCCTAGGCGAGAAACACATGTCCCAACCACTTCGCTAACCGGACAGCCTCCTGGTTTTCCCATGAAATTCAAAGTATTTATAGAACTTTGGCGGACAACACACTTTGCCGAACATGAAATATGATTGTACTCGCTGATAAGTAAACCCGCTTTTGATTGGTCCAAAATCCTCTCGTTAAAAATCAGGATTACCCACCTACGTTTGATTCAAATTCTCTTCTGGAAGTCAACAAATAAATATATGTGGTACCCTGCATCTTTGTTAATAGTCAATAGGTGTACGAGTCAAGCCGGGCTAGTAAACCATATTTCTGTATTTCTAATGCGTTATTTTTTCAGAATTCTTTATGATTTCAATTTTTTGGGGTCTGACAGAATAACCTTAATTCTTAAAGAAAACTCTGACCAGTCAACCAAATGTCTGACACAAGGCTGTTGAGTTTCAGGAAATCTGTACCAGTAAACTGAAGAAAGTATCGGAAATTTATTAAAATACAGGTTAAACAGATATAAGTAAACAAAGAAATATGGTCTATCTATAAAAGATATTAAAGAGGGTGATGTTTCTACAGAAAATTGTAAAACAAACTATATAATAGCCTTGGTAAAGACATTCTTTACCAAAAATGTTTTGTCTATGTAACCTGTCTCTTCAGAAACTGTGAACAACTATGTGGATGACATTATTTTAATAAAGCACGATATCATGAATAACTGTAAACGCACGTAACAGAAATTCTATAGATTTGCACTTAAGAATACGTGTGAGAAAACGAAATTGATACAATGACTATCATACAACAGGCTCTGACAGAAATGTCGAATGTTCAGAAAGTGGTTAGTGACAGATGCAAAATTTGTTGATTCGCAATCGTAATCGGTATCAACCTTGTGTTTAATTGTTGCAATAGTATAATATAACAAGTTTAGAATAGTAATTTAACATAAAAGCCACATGACAGCGATGGCTGGTTAAAATAAACACACTTGCTGAGGTGGGTGGGGAATCCATCATAAACAAAACAAAATGGCTTCCGTTTGATACGATGCTAGTTTCAATCGTTCGCTTATTTTTGTTCACTTCATAATCCAATGGCTTTCATTGAAATCGTGTTCACTTTTTATTTTACTTACCCTGTAAATGCACCAATAAAGGATATAAAAGCTTTAGATAGTCATAAAAACTTGAAATATTTAAACACCCGGCATCGGTAATCGTAGTTTTCTATGCACAATGGGTGCGGTTGCTCTGATTTTCCATAATTCAACCCGCAATTTATGTGACGTCACTTATTAGCATACATAAGTAAATATGGGGGCTATTGTCGACTATACATAATAAGAGTATTCCAGCAGATGACACAAATACAAAACTAAGAATGTTGATATTATGCAGAATATACGAATATTTGGTCCACTCACCTTAAGATACACCACAACCAACTGATATATTAACCTTGTTAACCTTGTCCATTTACCTTGTCCTTGCTGGCCGTTGGTGAGATAAATCATGGGTGGCCCAATTTAAAGCTTTTGACAATTTGAAAGTTATTTACACTATGTGCATCACACGTATAAAGTGTTATGACTGTTCACTGATAGTAAAACTTGTTATCACGGTCCTTCCAGCTGCTGTTAAGTGAGCTTTTGAAGGCGTTGACATTTTCCGACTCTACGGATTTACTCGGCAGTGCGTTCCACTCGTTAATCACTCTGTTGGAGTAACGTTTCGCTCCGAAATTAGACTGTATGGTGTGTTTTTTAAGTTTGTATGTGTGACCCCTATTGTTGTTCTGCACAAGTTCAATGTGGTCGATATTAACACTTTCAAACTTATTCAATGTTTTAAAGATTTGTAAAATGTCAGCTCGATCTCTTCTGAATATTAGGTTGGGGAGACCTAAAATTCTAAGTCTTTCTTCATATGACTTGTCTTTCAATCCTCTAACCATTTGAGTAGCCCTGTGTTGGACATTTTCTATAGCTAAAATATCTTTCCTGTAAGTGGAATTCCACACCACACTAGCTTACTCCAGTTACGGAACAAGGCATACCGGTAAACAAGGCTACGTCAAAGATTTTGATGGGAAAGGGAGACAACCATCGAAGGTGTGCTGAAGGGAGGAACTCGCACTTCAAAAACTGATTTACCGTTAGTAACAAACAACTCGTTGAAATATCGGTAATGAAATATAACAAAGGTGCTCAGTTGGGTGTTAATTTAAAATGATTTACATTGTTAATGCCTACAGGTGAATAAGGGGGACAATGACAGCCACAGGAGTAAGACTAAGGGTTTTGAAAACTTCTACTGTGGCTGCCTCATGTATATGGGGAGGTAGTGAGTTCCATTGGACAACTGTTCTGGGGTAAAATGAGAATTTATAAGAGTCTTTTGATGTTTGTATGTGTCTGAAGCCATGGTTACCGCTGATCGAGTCTAGATCGGCGGTCGACAGAAACAAGAAGATTATCAGGAGGAATGATGGCAACTACATGGTGGATAATTTTATACAGCATGATGAGACGGAATTTTGTTCTGCGTGTTTCAAGTGTGGGCAAAATGAGGTGTCTATCATATTCGTTACTGACCTTGTGTTGTGATATCTGTTTGTTACGAATCTGGCTGCACGTCTTAATTTGTACTTTTTCTAGTTGATTTATTTCAGCTTTTGTATGTGGGTCCAATACACTGGATACATATTCTTATTTAGGCCTAACTGTTGCTTTGTAAGCATGGTCTTTAACTTTTGATGAGCTTATTTTAAGGTTGCGGCAAATAAATCCTAGTGCCTGGTTTGCATTATTAGTGATGGAGTTAATATGTTTATCCCATTTGAGGTTACTTTGAAGTGTGAGACCTAGATATTTGGCATGATTTACTTTTTCAAGGATGTGATCATGTAGTTTGTATGAGAAGATGATAGTTTTTTTTTTGAGTGATGCTGAGGATGTAACATTTATCAGGATGTAATTGCATTAACCAGCCCAGCTCCCATCGACCAACAGCTTTAATATCTAGCTGGAGCTTATGGGCTTTGGAGAGATTATTGTAATTTTTGTTGATGATGGAAGCATTACAAAATAAGAATTAAGGGGCACTGCTCAATTTTATTATCTCGTTTATATCAACGAGTTACTAAACGAACTGATAACATCACCTTACGGGCTCCGAATCGGCGACGTATAAATATGTGTAGTGTTCTGAGAAAACTGGGCATAATGCATGTGCGTAAAGTGTCGTCCCAAATTAGCCTGTGCAGTCCGCAGTCCGCACAGGTTAATCAGGGACGACACTTTCCGCTTTTATGACATTTTGCGTTTAAATGAAGTATCTTCTTAGCAAAAATCCAATTTAGGCGGAAAGTGTCTTCCCTGAGTAGCCTGTGCGGTCTGCACAGGCTAATCTGGGACGACACTTTACGCACATGCATTATGTCCAGTTTTCTCTGAAAGCGACTCATATCTTCCCCGGCACAAGCTGATGACGTCGTTTTACTGCCCATGTCACGTCGCGATTTAAAATTACTGCACAGAGAAACACATATTGCGAGCTATACTGGAACAACATAGGGACTTCAATATCTTCAAAGAAGTTCACAAAAGCCATGAGCCGGCCGTCGCGTGGAAGGTCGCAAAGATCCGCCCAGACAGCCTCTCATTGATGAAGTTCGAGCTAGGCATGTTATTGCTGCAAATGACCGCCAGATCAGTCCACCAGGTGCACTTAATGCCCGCACCAATATGCATGTAGCGAACTAGAAGAGACGCTACACCAGAGTCTCTCAACTGACACGCCGACATTTCTTTCATCGTTTTTCGAGAAAGTCCGACGTCTAAGCACACGACTAAAAATACCTTCTGAACGTTTAAACAAGTCTTGAGCATTTTAAGGGAGGATGACAGAACAAACAAACAAAACAAAACAAAACAAAAACTGAAGCAATTGACTGTTGACAAATGCACATTGACGGCGTCAGAAGAACATCGCGGAGTCTACACAAAAACAACAACAATTATACACAGATGCTACTTAAAGTCCAAGAAACATATGTCTATGAACTAGTGTCAATTGCACTTGAACAAGCGAAATCAACGATTTGTCTACGTAAGCACTGATAAATAGGGACTAAACTCTGGAAGACCAAAAAAAAATTGACGGCATATTTGTAAGCATCGACGACTATCCGCGATTGCACATCTTATGACTAAATTCCACATTTTTTTTTTAACTTTTCAGAAAATGTACACATTGGCTTATCAGTTAGCCGTCCGAAGTTCATTGCACTGTTATCAAGATCTTATTCTTTATATTGTGTCTACGATATTCTGTGACAGCCATGGCATATTCGATTAAGGCATACCGGTAATGTACATAATGGGATAAATATCAAGTACTCGAGCACGTCACATGCGAATAAAGTGCTTTATAACACGATTACCGACAGCTTTAGCTCTACCACGTGATGTCAAGTGTGCTTTTTAACCCTTTGCATGCTGGGAAATTTGGCGTCTGCTTAAATGTCGTCTGCTGAATTTCTAAAATCAGCATTTTCTTCGTGTTTTTTTTTTCAAAAAATACTATCATAAAAGCAAACAGTTTAGATCCTGATGAGACGCCACGTTCTGTGGCGTCTCATCTGGATCCAAACTGTTTGCAAAGGCCTTCAACATTCGGTTCAGCACTGAAAGAGTTAAGTGGGACAAGTCAGCACTTACTATTACATAGCCCCGTCGTGAGCTTTGCGTGACTACCAGCGTCATGACGGTTTATATCCCTGACTACTTACGCCATATGCTTTTCCGTGGCGTAGTGGATATTTTGTCCGCCTAACAAATACGGGTTCGATCTCATCTGTGGGCGCGTTTTTAAGATATTCTCCAAAGACACAGGAAACGGACTTGATAGCGTCTCTCTTAATAAGCCGAAGGTTTCCGCTGCAATCGAGATTAGAACGAAATGATAATTTATAACGTGACTAACAACGCCATGATGCTTGATAATGTGACTATCGACGTCTTGATTTTTCATAACTTTATTATCAACGTCATGATACTGCGTAACGTGATTAATAAACAGCGTCATGCTGCTATATAACCTGAATAGCGAGGTCATGGTGCATTATAGTAAGACATTCGATTGTGATTTCAAACATCATGATTTCGATTTCTTGAACGTTTTAAGGCATTTTTGTACAAGGGTTAGTTTAGGTTTACTATTTTCATATAACAATTAAGTCGAGAAAGCAGGGCACCATGCTTCACAGCCTAATAATGTCATAATTTATTATACTAATTCCGTCATAATACTTAATCACCTTACTGCCAACGTCATGATGCTGATTACGCAACTACCAACGTTTGCTTCTGTTTATTATAATGACAACGTCTTGACGATTAATCACCTGACTTCTAACATCATGATGCCTTAAACCGTGACAACCAACGTCATGCTGATATATAACGTGACTTCTAACGTCATGATGCTTAATTACTTGACCAGCAAAGTCATGATGCCATATAACGTGACTACAAACGATGTGATTACCGACTTCATGATGCTGTATATTGTAACTAACAACATTACTATGCCACCTAACGTGCCTACCTACGTCAGTATGCAATATAACGTGACTACCAACGTTATGCTGCTTTATAACGTGACAATAAACGTCATGATGCCATATAACATGACTACTAACGTCATGATACTATGTAACGTGACTGCCAACGTCATGGTTCTATAAAATGTGATAACCAACAGAATTACGCCATATAACGTGACCATTAACGTCATGATGCTATAAAACGTAACTACCAAAGGCATCATGTTACATAACGTAAGTTCAAATGTCATGATGCTTTATAAGGTCATTTTGCTTTATGACGTGACTACTAACGTCATAATGCTTTATATTGTGACTGCTAACGTCATGATGCTAAAATAACGTGACGGCCAAAGTCACGATTCTATATAACTTGACTACTAACGTCATGATGCCATATAACGTGACTACCATCGCCATGAGGCCATATAACGTGACTTCCAGCGTAATGATGCTATGTTTCGTGAAACATAACGGAATGATGCCATATAGCGTGACTTCCAACGTCATGATGCTATGTAACGTGATTAAAAACGCCATAATGCTATATAACGTGACTACCAACGTCATGATGATACATAACATGACTGTTAAGTTATTATCGTCGCGATACTATATAACGTGACTACCAATGTCATGATGCTATCTAACGTGACTACCAACGTCAAAATGATATATTAAGTGACTACAAACGTCATGATGCTACATAACCTGACTACTAACGTCATATTGTTATATGACGTTACTTCCAAAGCCACGATGCAAGTGACTAACAATGTCGGAATGTTATGTAACGTGATTACAAACGTCATGATGCTATTTAACGTGACTTCTAAGTCATGATGCTATTTATCGTGACTTCCAGCGTCATGATGCAATATAACGTGACGTTCAACGTCATGATGTCGCGTAACGTGATTACCAACGCCATGATGCTTTATAACGTGACTACCAACGTCATGATGCTATATAACGTTACTGCCGACGTCATGATGATATATAACGTGACTTCCAACGTCACGGTGTCAAATAACGGGACTACTGCTAAATAACGTGCCTACTAACGTCATGATGCCATATAACGTGACTTCTAACGTCATTATAATGAACAACGTGACTACTAACGTCATGATGCTATATAACGTGACGACCATCGCCATGATGCCATGTAACGTGACTACCATCGTCATGATGCTATATGTAACATGATTACCAACGTCATCATGCTATATAACGCCACTACCAATGTAATGATGCTATGTAACGTGACTTCCAATGCCTTGATGCTGTATTTTGTGACTATCAACATCACTATACTATATAACGTGACTACCAACGTCATTTTGCCATATAATTTAATAATCACCAAGTAACATTAGATTAATCACTCTTCTTCAAAGTCTGCACCCATTTAGTATGGTGTTACCCAGGGCTCCTGTGCCGGTCCAGTGATATTCTCCATGTACATCGCTGCGCTGAATAAGGTTTCCCGAAAATAAACCAACAGGTCTGTTTGGTTACGCTGACGATCACAAACTTGCATTCAAAATTTGAACCTGGAAATCATCAAAATGAGGAATCAATATTACATGCCGGTTATTGTTTGCAAGACGTAATTGACAGGATGACTCTGTTCAAATTGAAAATGAACAATTCAAAAACAGAGGTTATTTAAATCGGTTCCAAACAACAATTTAAAAAAAAAATCTCCGGCATACATATTAGTGGCTGTGATATTAAATGTGTAGATCATCTCCGAGACGTTGGTGTACAAATGAGTAACACTTTATGTTTTGATCAGCCCATCAAAAGAAAAAGTAAAATCGCCAGCGCACAATTGAACAATCTCAAAGTCATTCGTAGGCACTTATCACACACATCTGCAATTCATTCAAACGTAGACTTTTGCAACGGACTTTTCACTAAAATCACAAAATATCAGATTGACAGACTGCAGCGAATTCAAAATCGAGGTGCCAGAATTGTCGCCGATGTTTCATACGATCAACCAAGCAAGGAGATCCTTAGCCACAGCACTGGCTTCCAATACATGCACGTGCAATTTTCAGGATTCTCGTGCTCATGATTAGAACTCGATGTGGAACCGCTCCTATTAATTCAGAGAGCTGTTCACAACAGGTTAAGGTCGATACAGACTTAGATCAATTGATGATAATAATTTCATTATCCCATGAACTCGAACAAAGAAGGCTGATAGATCAATAGCAGTGATTGGGCCCAAGTGGTGGAATGCTCTTCCAACAGACTTAAAATGCTCACAAAACGAATTTTAGTTTAAAACTAAACTTAAAATGCATTTGTTTTGCGTTTTCTATGACAAATGAGCTTTTTTAGTTATAAAACTGTGAAGAGCGCAATTGAATACTGTCAAATAGTTTTGCGCTATATAAGTGTACTTGTATTCGTATTTATATATTACATGACTACCAACGTCATTATGCTATGTAACGTGGTTACCAACGTCATTATGCTATGTAACATGACTTACATCGTCATGGTGCTTTGTAACGTGATTACCAACGTCATGATGCTATGTAACGTGATTTCCAACGTCATGATGCTATGAAACGTGACTACCATCGTCATGATGCTAGATAACGTTACTACCGACGTCATAATGCTATGTAACGTTACTACCAACGTCATGATGCTATATAACGTTACTACCAACGTCATGATGCTATTTAACGTTACTACAAACGGCATAATGCTATGTAACGTTACTACCAACGTCACTATGCTATGTTACGTGATTACCAACGTCATTATGCTATGTAACGTGATTACCGACGTTATGATGTTATGTAACGTGACTACCATCGTCATGATGCTATATAACGTGATTACCAACGTCAGTATGCTATGTTACATGATTACCAACGTCACAATGCTATATTACGTGACTACCAACGTCACGATGCTATATTACGTGACTACCAACGCCATGATGCAATATAACATGACAACTTATGCCATAATGCTATGTAACGTGACTACCAACGTTATGATGCTATGTAACGTGACTACCAACGTCATGATGCTATGTAACCTGACTATCAACATCATGATACTATGTAACGTGACTACCAACGTCATGATGCTATGTAACGTTACTACCAACGTCATGATTATATGTTACGTGATTACCAACGTCATGATACTATGTTACGTGATTACAAACGTCATGATGCTATGTAACGTGACTACCAACGTCATGATGCTATGTAACGTGACTACCAACATCATGATGCTATATTACGTGATTACCAATGTCACGATGCTATGTAACGTGACTACCAACGTCACAATGCTATGTAACGTGACTACCAACGTCATGATGCTATGTAACGTTACTCCCAACGTTATAAAGCTATATAACGTTACTACCAACGTCATGATACTATGTTACATGATTACCAACGTCATGATGCTATGTAACGTGACTACCAACGTCATAATGCTATGTAACGTTACTACCAACGTCATAATGCTATGATACATTTCTACCAACGTCATGATACTATGTTACGTGATTACCAACGTCATGATGCTATGTTACATGACTACCAACGTCATGATACTATGTTACGTGATTACCAACGTCATGATGCTATGTAACGTGACTACCAAAGTCATGATACTCTGTTACGTGATTACCAACGTCATGATGCTATGTTACCTGACTACCAACGTCATGATGCTATATTACGTGACTACCAATGTCATGATGCAATATAACGTGACAACTTACGTCATGGTGCCATATAACGTGACTTCTAACGTTGCTCTGCCGTTAAACGTGACTTCCAGCGTCATGGTGCTACGTAACATGATAACCAACGGAATGATGATATATAACTTGACTACTAACGCCATGATGCTATATAACGTGACTACCAACACCATGATGATACTTAACGGGACTACCAATGTAATGATGATATATTACGTGACTACATGTACTAACGTCATGATGCTATATAACGTTACTACCAACGTCATGATGCTATATAACGTTACTCCCAACGTCATAATGCTATGTAACGTTAATACCAACGTCATGATGCTATGTAACGTTACTACCAACGTCATTATGCTATGTAACGTTACTACCAACGTCATGATGCTATATAACGTTACTTCCAACGTCATGATGCTATATTATGTTACTACCAACGTCATGATGCTATGTAACGTGACTACCAACGTCATGATACTATGTTACGTGATTACCAACGTCATGATGCTATATAACATGAAAACTAATGCCATGATGCTATGTAACGCTACTACCAATGTCATGATGCTATATACATTACTTCCAACGTCATGATGCTATATAACGTTACTACCAACGTCATGATGCTATATTAGGTTACTACCAACGTCATGATGCTATATAACGTTACTACCAATGTCATGATGCTATATAACGTTACTACCAACGTCATGATGCTATGTAACGTTACTACCAACGTCATGATGCTATGTAACATTACTACCAACGTCATGATGCTATATAACATGACTTCCACTGTCATGATGCTATATAACGGGACTACCAACATCAGTATGCTATATAACGTGACTACCTACGTCATAATGCTATATAACATCATTACAAACTTCAGTATGCTATATAACGTGACTACCAACGTCATAATGCTATATAACGTCATTACCAACGTCATGATGCTTTAAAATGCATCTAGCAACGTCATGTGCTGTTTAACGTGACTACCTGTACCAGGGTTATTAAATATTATAATGCAACTACCAACATCATGGTATTACATGGTTACCAGCAGCATGTACTTATTACATGACGGTCACTGTTGTGTCAATATGGCTACTATAGTCCATCAAACTTGAAGTTTTGAAAGTCATTTTGATAATGAACACTTTTTTTTAACACAAATATGCATATTTATTTGTGTTTGTTATAAATAAATATTCCATCACATTTCAATACTAACAACAAATAAAATAACTTAATCTAAAACATTAACATTACACAGATGAAATAAACAACTTATCATTTACTGAGTTGTCATGATGGATTGATAAATGATTACAACAAATAAAGGATATTTGGATTCGGCGGAATATCAATTTTAATTAACAAGTAAACATTTTTTTTCTATGATCATGAATTAAAATCAATATTCCACCAAATCCAACATTTATGCTTACAAATGATTATGTTTGTATTTTTGTCATTTGTATTTTCTGGTAAAACAATGAAAATGATTGATAATTTTCACTGTTTGAAACAGTTAATTATCAGTTTCGATTCACTGATATTTCTCGATAAACAACCGTAAAGCATAAAATAAATAATCATAAGGAACAGAGCTTCACAATTATAATGTGAAGATGATGATAGGAAATATAAACTTTTTGAAAGTAAATATCTTTGTCTTGAATCCATGTAAAGCTGTACTATGTAGAAAAAAATAACTAGTGTTTTTGAGTAACCGAAGGATCCAGATTTTAGTGTTAATTATTTCTGTAACAAAAGATACCACAATTTTTGTCTTATGAAAAAAATTAAGAAACATGTATAAATTATACCTCACAAGACCCTCTGCCTACAAATAATTTTTGAGATATCCAATTATCCAGATTCAGACGTACAGATGGACACAATCATCTCTTTCCGTTACACTGGTTGGGAACAAATACAATTTAATCAAAAACATGTAACATCTTAAAATGTTGTCGCTGATTTCAACAAATTGTTAACAGAATAACATGCAGGGTATAAAACAATATAGTGAAATAATTAATAACTTATGACTATTGTAAGTTTTAACACTGATATCATGTGAAAAGTTTTCCGACACTTTCAAAATATCTTTTTTTGCATGCCATAGGAAATATAAAATACAACTGAAAGTAAATGGTCTGCATTACTATTAAATGACATACAAACAATAACAGTTTGGCCATCAAGTATTATTAACAAATATAATGCTTAAAATATCACATTATAATTTTCACTATAATT
The DNA here is from genome assembly GCA_007657795.1 of Dreissena rostriformis. Lineage (NCBI taxonomy): Eukaryota > Metazoa > Mollusca > Bivalvia > Myida > Dreissenidae > Dreissena > Dreissena rostriformis. The sequence goes on along the minus strand of VMBQ01001421.1, from coordinate 54,572 downwards.
GTTGTAAATTATGTTTTTTTCCAGATATCTAAATGTCTTATCCAAGAACTCTGCACCTTAGTTATAACTGCTGAAAAATCAGGTACAGTTTGTTAACCCTTTGCATGCTGGGTAATTTGTCGTCTGCTAAAATGTTGTCTGCTGAATTTCTAAAATAAGCATTTTCTTCGATTTTTTTTCAAAGAATACTATCAGAATAGCAAACAGTTTGGATCCTGATGAGACGCCACGTTCTGTGGCGTCTCATCTGGATCCAAACTGTTTGCAAATGCCTTCAAAATCCGGTTCCAGCGCTCAAAGGGTTAAACAAAGCACACATTATTGTATCAGTATAACGTCAACATTTGTAAGTGTTTTCTTCCTCGTAATTCTCACAAAGCATGCAGTAATTAGTTTGCAACAATGAGTTCACATGCCACAAACATCAAGATTGCATGTTATAAGACTGGCGTGACAATAAACTGATATGACATGACTGGGGATAATGGCTTAATCATACAAAGGTTGTCATAGCAACTGTTATGGGTGAGTAGGCTGGACATTGTTGCCATGGGACTGTAGGCTTTGGCTGCTTTATCACATTTGAGCCTTGCTCTAGGAAAATGGGGTTTAATGCATGTGCGTAAAGCGTCGTCCCAGATTAGCCTGTGCAGTCTGCACAGGCTAATCAGGGAAGACACTTTCCGCTTTTATGGAATGTTTTGTTTAAAAGAAGTGTCTTCTCAACAAAAATACGCTCTAGGCGGAAACTGTCGTCCCTGGTTAGCGTGTGCTGACTCCACAGGCTTATCTACACTTCACTTTCCAAACATGCATTTAATCCAAGTTTCCCCAGAATAAGGTTCAAATTGTCACCATGGATAAAAATTGTATGAGGAAATAATTTATTCAGTTTTGTCAAGTTGATTTATTAAAATTTCGTTCAAAGTCACAACAAGCAAATTCGTTGAATTGATATCCCCCGCCTAATAAATTTTGTTTATGGATGGGTGCCAATCCCTTGATATATGGTATGATCCTAAAAAAAAGCAGTTTTTCAAGATACCAAGGGCCATAACTCCGTTATTAACAAATGGTGTACAATTCCATTTGGCGTGCATTATCCTCTTATCCATATATATACTCATACCAAGTTTCAATGAAATCCGCCAAAGCACTTCCAAGATATGGCTCCGGACACAAAAGTGCCTATAGTAAAAAGCATTTTTTCAAGATACAAAGGGCTATAACTCCGTTATTAACAGATGGTGTACAATGCCATTCGGCGTGCATCATCCTCTTATCCATATATATACTCATACCAAGTTTCAATGAAATCCGCCGAAGCACTTCCAAGATATGGCTCCGGACTCAAAAGTGCCTATAGTAAATAGCATTTTTTCAAGATACAAAGGGCCATAACTACGTCATGAACAGATGGTGTACAATGCCATTTGGCGTGCATCATCCTCTTATCCATATATATATATACTCATACCAAGTTTCAATGAAATCTGCCAAAGAACTTCCAAGATATGGCTCCGGACACAAAAGTGCCTATAGTAAAAAGCATTTTTTCAAGATACAAAGGGCCATAACTCGGCTATTAACAGATGGTGTACAATGCCATTTGGCGTGCATCATCCTCTTATCCATATACCAAGTTTCAATGAAATCCGCCAAAGCATTTCCAAGATATGGCTCCAGACACAAAAGTGCCGGACAGACAGCCGGACGGACGGACAGCCGGACGGACAGCTGGACGGACAACGCCAAAACAATATCCCTCCGCCTCTGGCGGGGGATAACAATATAACAACTTGTTACAGCAGCCTTGTACTTGAAGGCTGTAATCAGGGTTGAGTACCCAGTTGCTATAGTTATGGTGAGGTTTTGCTCACGGTTGCATTGTTCCAAGGAGGTCTCAACAAGGAGTGAGAGACTGTTTGCCAGCCAAACTGTATGATTGATTATTATATCTCATAAAAGTGAAAAACTCAGTTAAAGATATTGTTGCCATGCCAATTACCTGGTTGTTCATATGTCACATGAAGGTCATAATCAGGTTCTTGATGGAATATAGTTACAATTGTTACAATGTAAATTCCGTAGCGCAGAATAATGTGGCCTATATATCAAGCTTTTGGTAGTCATACAATGGAGAGTGTCTGATAGACATTGTAACAGTGTAATTGTTGTCACAGTCACTATGCCATATGTATGTCTATCAAGTGTGAGGATCTGATTGCTACTGAAATAGTAACCGTATGGTTTTCACAGGTTGCTAGGTGACATGCAGGTCATAATCAGGTGTGAGGATCTGGCTTGATGAGCCCTGCATGCTCTGACGATGAAGTCGACGCTGACATTTCGGACACGCCCGATTGTCCGTCTTACACTCTTTGTGGAACACTGTCTTACAGACTGAACACTGGAATGATACAAGATAAGACTTTTGCAAATGAATCTGGTTTTTCGAAAACTGGGCTTGATGCCCTTGCATTAAATGTCATCCCAGATCAGCCTGTAGGGGCCACAGGCTAATCAGGGATGACACTTTCCCCCTTAACTAGATTTTCATTTAAAAAAAACTTCCTTGAAACGAAAAATACCATTCAAGCAGTAATTGTCTGCCCTGATAAGCTTGTGTGGACTGCACAGGCTAATCTGGGATGACACTATACACATAATATGGATGTGTGGACTGCACAGGCTAATCTGGGATGACACTATACACATAATATGGATTACACCCAGCTTTTCCAGAACGAGGCTAAAATATTACCGGCTACGGAATCTACTTGGCTCTTGAAGCATTTCATGGAAAACCCAATATATTAGTGTTGAATGTGACATGTAGCAGTGATTGAGAAGAAATCTTGCAATGAAAAGTAAGACAAAATGATAAATTGGTACTGTTAATTGAACTTAATTCTGATTACTGTTTGTATGCATGATGAAGGCAATAAATGTTCACATGATCCTGTTAATTGAAGAATATTGGCCGATGCTTTGCCTCTTCTTAGATAGATTTAGACAATAGTATGCAAATTGAGTATGTTTTATTATTGACTTGTAAATCAACATTTACTTGCATTTGTTTGTGCACAGATTGGTACCCTTTTTAACTATATGGAACTTAAAGGTTAACAATAGACTTGATCCTTGCTCTGTGAAAAGGGGGTTAAATGCATGTGCGTAAAGTTTTGTCCCAGATAAGCCTGTGCAGTCTGCACAGGCTTATCAGGGAAAATACTTTCTGCCTAATCTAGATTTTTGCTAAGAAGAGACTTCGAAAGAGGCAAACGAAAAATATGATAAAAGCAGAGTATTGTCCCTGATGAGCCTGTGCGGACTGCACATTTACAAGCATAGCACTTGGATATCACTAGTACAGCAGCAAACTATTTCACATAAAAGGGCATGAATTTATGTTCATGATATTTGATGAAAGGGATATAACTTTTAAAAATTAACTTTAAAGAAGTTTAATATAACATGATTTTTGTAAATGTGATTGCAGAACCGGCCAGCTCAGTTGGTATAGTCAGTGCAGAACTCTTTCCAGGGCCGGAATTTATAAAAAAAAATCTTAGACTTAAGTCTAAGAATAAAGAATATTCTTTCAATTGCCATAGTCAGGAATTGCTTTAATTTTGAGTCAGACTTGGCATTAACTGCCTCTATCTAGACCATTCTTCATGTTAAACATTCTATTAAGGTCATTATCACCAGTGGTAGCCTGTATTTATTCAAATGCTGGATGTATTTTTCTTGGTTTAAGTCTTGTATTCTTAAGTCTAAGAATGCTTTGGTGAATATGGGTCCTGGCCACACCACTTTTTAAGTATTTTGGGGTTGTTCATTATAACTTTTCTAAAGCCATTCTTCCCCTACTTATGACTGATGTAAAGCAGTTGTCAGTAACAGGAATGACATCAAAATGAGGACTTAGTACTGGTTTATAGCCTACATAAGCTAAGTAAGCCCATTAAAAGGATGAGTAGTTTAACTGAACTCCAATTTTTCACTGAAAAACTGGAAACTTCAGCAAAATGTGCAAACAAACATTAAGTCTTTCTTGCTCGGATGCAAATTGAAAATGGCTATATTCAACCATCATTAAACCAGAAAAACTTGCGAGTCACTGGCCGGCTGTTCAGGTTTTATGCTGTTTGCTGCTCATCAGTATCTTAGGGTTGGAAATGAAGCCTTTAAAACTTGAATCCATTAAGAAAGGTCTTTTATTAAATTTGATTTTCTTAACAGACTACAAACATGTAAAAATAAGTATCTGAGTGATTAAGGGCTGTTACAAGAGCTTCCTCATACCCTGATGGTGGCATCGAGCTCAAAGGCATAGATGACCTTGGGGTTGTTGCACAGCTCGCATATGAACCCTTTCTGGCTGCACAACCGACAGCTGTACACGTGTTTGCTGGCAAAGCGGATCAGTTTGCGCAGGCTGCCGGCGAGGCCCCCCGTCGGCACCTGAAGGAGGTCCTGGAGACAGAACCAGCATGTCAGCCAAGGTCTGGAAAACTGGGCTTAATGCATGTGCGCAAAGTGTCGTCCCACTGTGCAGCCCACACAGGCTACTCAGGGATGGCACTTTACGATTTTATGGATTTTTTTTTTTAAAGGAAATCTTTTCTAAGCGAAAATTATGTTAAAGTGGCAAGTATTGTCCCTGATTATCCTGAGCAGAATGCAAAGGCTAATCTGCCATGACACCTAATGCACAAGCATTAAGCCCAGTTTTACAAGAGCTAGGCTGATGTCAGCGTAAGCAGTGATTACTTTCCTTATGTGACATGTCTGTTATAACGACCCATTCCCCAAATAAAGAATTTGTTTCAAAATTATAGGAAAATAAATATACCATTCGAGTTGCCAAATTCCTTAAATCACAAGTTGAAAATCCATTTTTTATTTCGGAATATGTGTCTTACAACAAAACCAACAACTGACATCAGTTGAACAACCAGCTAAACCAGCTATGTGTCCCTAGGACAAAGATAGTCTACATTCCACTTATGTCCTAAAACTACACTTATGTTGAAAAAAGACCTGAAATACCTAGATGAGCAACTTCATATACCAATTAAACTGTTTGTAAAGTTTAATCATTCAAGTTGCATGACTTTTTGAGTTTCCAGTGATATAAAAAACACACGGACAAATTGGAAAGACAAATGGCAAATCTTTATGCTCACCACTCTGAAAGTGGGGGACATACAATTAAGACATCATACAAAATATTTTCAAAAACAAATTTGATAATGGGGGACATAAGTATATCTTTTATAAACAGTTTACATGAAATCTTATAACTGATAATATTGTAAGTTGTAAAAAAATGTGGGAAGAAGTGTATGCCAGAACTTACCTCGCAATTATACCGGCTAATTTAATACACATATAACGCTATTGATACATTGACATGTTTTCTTATCTTATCAAAAAGTTTCTCATAAACTTACCGCTAGTGAATAGAGTTCTATGCTCTCATAGAGATAATCTCTTACCGCTAGTGAATAGAGTTCTATGCTCTCATAGAGATAGTCTCGAGGCCAGATGATCCTTCTAAAGTCCTCAGCTATTGACTGCTTGCACGTGAACAGATACATTTTTAGGTACATGAGCTGTCGACGAAGACCCTGTCAAAATAGAGATCCAGTGTTGAACTAGAGCTTGGCGTAGTGGATATGGTGTCCGCCTAGAGACTGGGAGGTCACAGGTTAGATCCCCACCGTGGGAGCGTTATTTAGTTCTCCCCCATAGACACAGAGTACTGATTCTAGTCCCAGGAAACCGAGAGGGTTTTAAATAAGCCTAAGGTTTGATGCAATCGAGCTTAAATAAATAGGTTTAAACTAACTTGAGCTTGCCAGAATGTGAGCCAGTTAATGCGAAAATGGGTCTTATTCCAGGTGCAGCCAGCGTAGCTCCTGACAGGGCAGGGATCCGCAAATCAGGTAACGAGCTTCCTGGTTTGCTATAAAGTTGTGCAAGGTTTTGTGGTCTGACAAGTGGGAAGGGTAACTCCTGAGCAGACTGCCCTAATGTGCAGGCTTGTCTGCAGCTAAACTGGTTGCAAATTGCATCAGACCCATTTCCCCATGATGCAGCCTTTGTAAGGAACAACACAGGAGGATTACCTACTTCATTGGACCTGAACTACAAGTTGTGGCTAAAGAGATATGAATAACCAACCAACCATTTATACTGCCATTTAAACTAATAGAAAGTTATTTCATTGCAAGAAATTTTTCAACAGCACCTTTTGATTGAAATCCAATAACTGACATTAACTTATATAAAAAAAACAAAAAACTTTATTTTCTCATGAAATCTCTTTTATGTTATGCTTTCCGGTGGTTTAAAGAGAAATATCAGTGAATTAAAACTGATAATTCATTGTTTCAAACAGTGAAAATTAACAGTAACATTTATCATTATTTTACTGGAACTATTTTTTTTATAAAATACCAAAAATAATCATTTGTAAACATAAAATAAAAAGAAAATTTGTTGGATTCGGTGGAATATCGATTTTAATTTCACTTGTGATCATAGAGAAAATAATTAATATTTTCTATCATCACTTGTGAATTAAAAGCGATATTCCACCCAATCCAATAAATATCCTCTATGTAACACACCTGTATCTCAGCCATCTCGGAGACATGTTCGTATATTCGAGGGTTGGTTTCGTCTACGTTGATGTATGGCTGCTCTTCCTTGTCTTGTAGAAACTCCAAGTTCCGCTTAGCAACTGACAACAAATATACATGCTGTACACTGTACTATTGATAATAGTAGGTAAGTAAGGAATATGACACTCACTCTGGCAAAACAGCGCTTAATGCATGTGCGTAAATGTCATCCCAGATTATCCTGCTCAGTCCGCACAGGCTAATCAGGGAATGACACTTTCTGCCTGAACTGGATTTTCGCAATGGAGAGAATTCATTCAAACGAAAAATACCATAAAAGTGGACAGTGTAGTCCTTGATAAGCCTGTGTGGACTGCACAGGCTAAGCTGGGATGACATTTACGCACACGNAAGATAAGATCCTCATATGAGCCGCGTTCTGAGAAAACTGGGCAAAATGCATGTGCGTTAAGTGTCGTCCCAGATTAGCCTGTGCAGTCAGCACAGGCTTATCTGGGACGACACTTTCCGCCTTAACTGGATTTTTGCTTAGAAGACAAGAGACATCATTTAAACGAAAAATTCCATAAAAGCGGAAATTGTCGTCCCTGATTAGCCTGTGCGGACTGCACAGGCTAATCTCGGATGACAATTTACGCACAAGCATTATGCCCAGTTTTCTCAGAACACAACACATATTGCTCCCACAGTGGATTTCAAAGAAGCTCATTTGAGAAACTGTAGCTAAGTGGTATAATAATATATAAAGACACCTGGTTTGGGGCTTCTTTTGACAACAGAGGAATAATTTAAACTTATGTTGCTTTGTTTGTGTATATAAATCATTTCACACAACCACACGGGTATGGCAAATTTTGACCCCAGGTGCATAACTTCTACAAGCTATGTTGATTACCACACCCTATATACCTATCATTACACATACCGTAATTAATCTAAGTTTTCGGACACTGTTTTTAGCCAAAATAATTATTGTTTGTGACTAATTGGGGACCACACTTTCCGCTTTTATGGATTTTTTGGTTTAAAGAAGGTCACTTCTAACCGAAAATCCAGTTTAAGCGGAAAGTGTTGTCCCTGATTAGCCTGTGCAGCCCACACAGGCTTATCTGGGATGACACTTAACGCACATGCCTTAGCCCCGTTTTCCCAGAAGGGTTAAGATCTCCTGCATACCTTGATGTTTGCGGAAGTCCCAATTGTGTACTATTATTGCTGGAATGTAGTACTCGTCGTTCTCGTGACACTCAAAACAGTAATAGCCGCCATCAAACTTGCACACCCTCTGCTTGCCGAATACTGCAAATCACATAAAAACCATCGTTTAGGCCATAACAGGACTACAGCAAAAAAAGGAACGGAAGAAAATTATTATCACATTAGTATAAACCTATCTATTTTAGCTCGATTGCATCGAAAGTCTTAGGCTTCTTTGAAACACTCTCGAGTCCTTTTCCTGGGACTAGAACCAGTACTTGGTGTCTTATTATCCCATTGAGTGTGACACCTTAATATCGTCTTTTATTTTTGCTCAGTGTCCAGCTATTTCAATAATGACAGACTGCATTTATATCCCTTTGAGCGCTGGAACCAGATTTTGAAGGCCTTTGCAAACAGTTTGGATCCAGATGAGACGCCACAGAACGTGGCGTCTCATCAGGATCCAAACTGTTTGCTATTCTGATAGTATTCTTTGAAAAAAAGTGAAGAAAATGATGATTTTAGAAATTCAGCAGACAACATTTTAGCAGACGACAAATTTCCCAGCATGCAAAGGGTTATTCAGATACAGGACTACAATAGCAAATAGTGCAATGTCAAAAACAGCAAGGTAATAAATCCATATGTTCATTGCTAATAACACCCAAATATGTGGTTTTCAAATACTTAACATTTTAATTATTTCCTTTTTGTATATTAACCCATTTATGCCTAATCTAGAAAAAAGCCTTGGCAAACAGCGTAGTCCCAGATGAGATGCCACATGATGCGGCGTCTCATCAGGGTCTGCGCTGTTTGCTTTAAGGAATTTCTGTAAGAAATATTCTAAATATAGAAATAAATATACTAGACATCCCTAATTTTGGAAATAAATTGATCCAATTTAGAAGGATGGCAGAGTCCAATAGGCATAAATGGGTTAATATTCTCCTCTGTCTAGTGATGTATGACTTGTGCTATTCATCTTCCAGAAATATTAATTATTGATTTCAACATACTGAAATTCATTTCATTGTTAAAATCAAGGATTTATAAACACGTTGTAGTATACATGAAAAGGCTTAGATCTTAAAACAAGAGGGCCAAGATGGCCCTTGATCACTCACCTGTGAAATGAGCTTGCACGGTGGCATGATATGAACAATCTTTGTCACATATCAAATATCAAAGCTGCGTTCTTTGTGGTTAAAGATAAACAAGGATAAACCAATGTGGATGACGGACAAAGACCGATCCTAAAAGCTCACCTGAGCAATCAGGTGAGCTAAAAAACCTTCATAAAACAAGGATATCAGTAAAACTGATGGATGCTCCCCGATGATGCTTTGAATATATGGGTTAAACAATTCTTGTGTGAAAAATAAAATAAAAATGTGACCTTGACAGGCTTTCCAGCAGCACCTTTGAAAAAACTAGGAAAAAACTAGGAAAGATATTTAAAAAAAACTAGGAAAAAAATAGGAAAATGTAGGAAGGTTGAAGCAAAAACTAGGAGTAATTATTTAGAAGTTTATTACCTTTTTGACTTTTCCCTACCTGAATACCACAGTAATCATACACATTTCATAAAACAGGACTGTTAAGCTGACTTTTGTAGTCATCACAGAGCACAGTCCAACCTGATTTTTTTATATTATTAAGCCATGAACATAAACAAAATACAATACACATTATGCAATTTTATGCATGAGTTAAAATGAGCATTTAAGAAGTTAGCAGTGAAATTTTAAGTACAAAAGTAAGTTACATTTCTAAAAATTAGTAATATGCATGCATGCACCTATACATGCATGTATATCTTACAAACAATGCCATCAGTTCTGTTAACTAATCATATCTTAAATTTAGCAATTGATAATAAGTGCAATATCTATTAATGATTGTGATTTAACATTTAAAAAGCACAGACACACCAAAGCTAGAACTTATATAATTATGTACTACAGGTATTTTAACTGTGAAAAACTGTTAATAACATTTATTCATGTCAGGTAGTATGCAAGGAAATTGTTAAAGGCCATCAACACTATGGGGTTAGCAAGGATATGCAGCTAATCAATAACATACAAGCATGCTAGTAATGGTATACTATACAATTTTGTTCATTAACCCATCTACCCTTGACACATAGTGCACTTGTTGTCTTTATTTGTCTTCTTAAAGAAGAAATCAATCATTCACATTCTCTTCTTTCCAATGTCATTCCTCTCATTCATGCATCTATCCATGGCAACAGTTATTTTGTCGAGGTTTGACATCGCCACATCTAGTAGACCTTGAGCTATGTTTATTTCCTTAAAATCCTTGTTTTTTTATAGCCATGGCTAACCTTCCATTTGCTTCATCGAAGATTTGTCTTGCCTTTTCCATATCAATTTTCAATTCTGATTCATTTTTCTTCACTTCCTTTTCCTTAGCATCTAGCTCCCTTTTGCTGGGCTGCTTTGTTTCAAGTTCCTCTTTCTCCATCTGTTGCAGTTTAGCACCCCCTTTTATTTTTGTCTCTAGCAAAAGAGCCTCTGACTTTTCAGCTTCTACTCTCTCTTTGTATTTCTTGTGGGCAAGTCTGACATGACTCAAAAGGTCCTTGGAAATATGGATGTCAGAAATGTTCTTGTACATAGAGATTGCATCCCTAATAAATCTCAATCCATTTACTGTTCTTCAGATAATAAACTCCTTTCTGGTGTCAACAGCTTCTTATTTATC
>VMBQ01001421.1:7367-40785 GCA_007657795.1 Dreissena rostriformis | reverse complement strand
AACAAGAGGCCCATGAGGGCCTGAAGCGCTCTACTGGCATCTGTTTGCGTTCTTCACCGATATACAGAGCTGTGCAAGTTTGAAAAGAATCTGCTTCTTCTCTTAAACAAGCTGAATTTCAAAATGTTCTCAAATTCATGGGGAGTTGTTTCTTAACCCATGGTGGTGTTCATTCTAAATAGGATTCAAGTCCTCACTGATATAAAGACACTGTGCAAGTTTGAAAAGAATCTAATCATAGCTGTGGACTCAATGGCTTAAATACCCAGAATTTCACAAATTTCTTAAATTCAAAGGGAGATAATTCTGGAGCTCTAGCCCTGATGTAGCTTAATTTCAATAGGGTTTGAATCTTCATTTATATGAAAACACAGTGCAAGTTTGGGAAGAATTGGATGAAAAATGCAGGCTTAATTGCATAAACAAGCTAAATATCACATCTTATCAAAATCAATGGGAGATGATTCTAGACTGATTGTCTAGATGTTGCTCATGTTCGATAGAGTTGGAATCCTAATTAATATGAAAAAAACTGTGCAAGTTTGGAAAGATTCAGACAAAAATTGTGGACTTTAATTATAGCATAAACAATTGGAATTACAAGATTTTCTCACATTCAAGGGTTGATCATTCTAATCTTATTGCCCAGTTGGTGCTCATTTTCAATCCGATTTGAATCATTATTGATATGAAAACACTGTGCAAGTTTGGGGGGAATTCTGGACTTCTTGCGCAAATATTGCTAATTTTCAATAGGGTTAGTTTTTCTCAAATTCAAGGGGAGATAATTCTTGACTTAATGGTTTGATGTTACTCATTTTTAATATGTTTGAGTCCTCATTGGAAATAAGACACTGTTCAAGTTTGGCAAGAATCGGATGAAAAATGCGGACTTTATCGCGTGAACAAGCAGAATTTTACAATTTTCGCAATTTTAAGGGGCGATAATTCTGGACTTAAAAGTCCGATGTTTCTCATATTCAATAGGGTTCAAGTCCTTATTGATATAAAGACACTGAGCAAGTTTGGAAAGAATATGATGAAAAATGTGGATTTTATTGCATAAACAAGTGGAATTTCACCATTTTCTCAAATTCAAGGGGAGATAATTCTGGACTTAATGGTCCAATTATGCTCATAATCAATAGGGTTAAAGTCCTCATTGATATAGAGGCACTGTGCAAGTTTGGAAAGAATCGGATTAAAAATATGGACTTTATCGCGTAAACAAGCTAAATTTCACCATTTTCTAAAATTGAAGGGGAGATAATTCTGTACTTCATGGTCCGATATTGCTCATTTTAAATAGGGTTCGTGTCCTCATTGATATAAAGAGACTGTGCAAGTTTGGAAAGGATTGGACAAAAATTGTGGACTTTATCGCGTAAACAAGAAAAAGTCTAACGGACGCACACACGCACACACACACACACGCACGCACGCACGGACGGACGGACGACGGAAACCATACCATCACATAAGCTCTTCAGGCCTTCGGCCAGTAGAGCTAAAAATCAAAGAAAATGCTAATTTTAGAAATTTAGCAGACAACATTTTAGCAGACGACAAATTATCCAGCATGCAAAGGGTTAAACTAAGCGTTACGATCAAGTAAAATCCATAAAATGTCTATGACACAAAAACACTGTATTGTTATGACATAACATACGAAACACATGCACAAACAATACTGAACATATGTGATTCATAAAACTTGAATTCACTGTTAATCTGTTTCTTAACTACTTATCAATGCAAAAATAAAATGTAGAAGAATTTATAATAATGTACACAGCTCACTATTAACAATTTGCATGCTGGGATATTTGTCGTCTGCTAAAATATCCTCTGCTGAATTTCTAAAATTAGCATTTTCGTCGAATTTTTTTTCCAAAGAATACTATCAGAATAGCAAACAGTTTGGATCCTGATGAGACGCCACGTTCTGTGGCGTCTCATCTGGATCCAAACTGTTTGCAAAGGCCTTCAAAATTCGGTTCCAGCACTGAAAGAGTTAAAAGGGATCTTCTGTATATTCAACATGCGCACCAAGTAAAAATTCAGATTCAAAGTAAAAACAAGAACAGAAATACAAACTGCAATACATGCGATTATAGGTCTAATCCTCAAATGAGCAAAGCACTCTCTGGTTAATGCGTTAAAAAGCTAAACAACAAAAACGTACGTATATGAGCTGTGCCTTGAGAAAACCAGGCTTAATGCATGTGCGTAAAGTGTCATCCCAGATTAGCCTGTGGAGTCCGCACATGCTAATCAGGGACACTTTCCGCTTTCATGGAATGTTTCGTTAAAAGGAAAACTCTTCTTAAAGAAATCTAGTGAAGTTAGTCAGCACAAGCTTTCTTAAAAAAATCTAGTGAAGTAAGTCAGCACAAGCTTATCTGGAATTACAATTTCCGCACATGCATTAAGCACAGTTTGCTCAGAATTAGGCTCAAATGAGCAAAGCACTCACTAGTTAATGTGTTATAAAGCTAAACAACACAACCTTCTGTGTATATAGTATACAACTCAGCCAAAAAATAAAACACACTGCAGTTAACATACCATGCAATTAAACAAATCATTTTGTCTACAGAGAAAGTTTGTACATTTAATCACCAAATGGAAGAAATCAATTACATCACAATCAAAAAAGGCTCACCATGATTATGTTGTGCTAATGTAAGCAACAAACAATAACAGAAACAGATATTGGTCACTTTATATCACAAAATGATTTGTTTATGGTATGAAACTTTGTCGTATAACAAGATCAATGTTTCCTGGTCTTTGAAATACTTTTATAGTCTCACATGAATATCCTATTTTCCTGTACATTTAGCCACTTAAGAGATAAAAAGACTTTATATCCTGAATGAACACACTTTTAATATCAGTCAGACATATAACTTTAAATTCTATGACTTTCCAACAAACTAAAGGCAAGTTTATTTACAGATCAAATATTTCCATATTAGCTGGCCACTTCTTGGAAATCCCCTTACCAACCCAGAGTTTGTTCAGTCATCATTTAGAACACTAAAAAAAGAAGATAAATAGTGCATTTTTCTCATCCCTATGCCCCCATTATTGAAATACCACCCCATCTGATAAATGTTGGTGTTTTCAAAACTGTTGAGATGCACTCATCCCTATGCCCCCATTATTGAAATACCACCCCATCTGATAAATGTTGGTGTTTTCAAAACTGTTGAGATGCACCTAACATGTGCAGTGTAGTGTCGTCAATTTGTTTATTTACATGACATCATTTGATATTAGGCGGAAAGTGTTGTCCCTGATTAGCCTGTGCAGACTTTACAGGCTAATCTGGGACGACACTTTATGCACATTCATTAAGCCCATTTCCCAGAATGCGGTTCAAACAAAGCCCGGAAACATAGACCATGTTGAGTGATGTCCTTGCCAGCCGATGGTCACTCACTGATTCCAGAAGGTCCGCTTCGTTGGTGACAACTTCAAAACCTTCTAAACCTTCGCCGTCCTGTTTATTGCCACATAAATAAATGTTACAGATTGATACGCATAGTTTCTAAAACGCTCTCCTCTACAGTGAAGAGTACCTTAACCCTTTCAGTGCTGGAACCGAATTTTGAAGGCCTTTGCAAACAGTTTGGATCCAGATGAGACGCCACGTTTTGTGGCGTCTCATCACGATCCAAACTGTTTGCTATTCTGATAGTATTCTTTGAAAAAAATGGAAGAAAATGCTAATTTTAGAAATTCAGCAGACAACATTTTAGCAGACGAAAAATTTCCCAGCATGCAAAGGGTTAATGCACTTCTCAGTTTTAAAGAAGAAAAAGTACTGTATTTGACTGCTTCCCATCTGGAAAAGATTCTTTAATGCATGAACAAAGTATCAAAACTAAATAAAAACAATGACAGTGTCATTAAAAAAAATAAAAACTGTCAACTTATTGATGGGATACATACAATAACAGACATGGCGAAAGATGGCGGGACATTGCCAACGAAAATTTCAAAAGGCTGGTGGTGAAATGCAAAATCACCGGATTTACTGTCCAGTATTTTTTTTTTTCAAAAGATAGTAACCATCTTGCAGTTTTCACATCAAAATTATTTTGTGGTTACCAGTTCTATGATTTACCAGTTAACCAATTGGACAGTGCATGGAAGTGAGCCTCCTAAATAGAATTTTTCTCTTTTAATTCAATCTTCAATAGTCTAATAGTGCATGCAGATAATTTCAAGCATCACTTTTGATTGTTTTTCAGAATATATAACCAATAAAGAAGGTATCTAAAAACATTTAACCTTACATGTTTCTTTTTGTTCATATTAAAAAAGGATTTTGTTGTTTCCTGAATATAAATAAATTACTATGAAATTGTTTTATTGTTTGTAGTTAAACAACTTTTGTCTATAGCATTGTTGGTGTAGATCTTTTTGTTGCATTTTTGGTGTTTGGAGTTGAGTGTATACACCAATTTTGACTTGCTTTACACGCATATAATAGATCTACAGAGTTTGACCAAAGTATGAAATAGTTTTTTATCTTATTCAGA
Organism: Dreissena rostriformis; assembly: GCA_007657795.1. NCBI lineage: Eukaryota > Metazoa > Mollusca > Bivalvia > Myida > Dreissenidae > Dreissena > Dreissena rostriformis. The sequence continues at coordinate 36,232 of VMBQ01001421.1, read as the reverse complement.
CAAAGAATGGGAAAAGAATATAAAATAAAAAAGTAAGATCAGGATCATGATAGTTAGATGTGCAAATATATCAGGAATATTTTTCAGTAAAGAACAGTATATATTTTTCTGTAGAACAGTAAAAACATTGATATTTTGCACATGCAAATTTGAGGACCGTGAAGTTTACAACTGGCCTGAATTTTTTTCCTCTTCGTAGGACAGTCTGGCCGGTAAATTGTTACTGTCTTTAACCATGTCTTTAACCATTTCTGCAATAAGTACATGCAAAACAGTTACTGGGTAACAATTGTTCATTCCATATACAGACATCTTCCGTCTTGACTGAAAGTTTTGCATACACAGTCAGTTTTTATTCAAGCCATTAATTAATGGCTTAAATCAATAAGTAATCTTCCGGGCACAGAAGCACCATTATACACAAATAAAAAATGTACTTAGACTTAATCAGGTGGCACCCACATGTTACAAATAATATAATTCTAGCATATATTCTAATCTTTCCTTTTTTTAACCTAAGATAACGATAGCTTAGGTCTCTTTCTAAATGAGCCCTGACATATTCATTCTTCAAATGGAATTAGTAATCCTTCATTAGAACTATATGGATTGAGTGCGCATAACGGGGCAAAACTGAAGAAAAATTATGCCAATCTTAATCTTTCTTTCATGCCAGGTGCCGGTTTAACAAAAGAAACAAACGATGTGTTTTTTAAACACTATGTCCCCTTTTGAGCGATTTTGACCCATATATTTGACCTTTGACCTTGAAGGATGACCTTGACCTTTCACCACTCAAAATGTGCAGCTCCATGAGATAAACATGCATGTCAAATATCAAGTTGCTATCTTCAATATTGAAATAGTTATGGCCAATGTTAAAGTTTGTGCAAACCAACAAACAAACAAACAAACAAGTTTAGACTGGGGGACATAAAAAACTTTCTAGTGTTTGTAATAGTTACAAATATATTTGAGTTAAAAAGAAATTACGATTTAAACAGAAATGTGCATGATTCTAAGATATTAAAATATTTCATACTTATTTCAAACACAGTGCACTGTGCAATTTCGATATTTAGTCATCCTTAAGTTTTACGCTAATTGTAACGTACCTCATTGGGTGATGTAGCAGGGGAGATAATTGTGTTGGTCCTCTTGGGCAACGTGGCGAGAACATCATCGATGGAGTGCCTGGTGAGGGAGCTACCCGGCGTGTAGTTCTGTAGGAGTGTGCCAAAACTCTCCGCTGAAAGTGGAGGGAAAACAGGGCGTAATCCATGTGCGTAGTGTCGTCCCAGATTAGCCTGTGCAGTCCACACAGGCTAATCAGGGATGGCACTTTCTGCTTTTATGGAGAATGAGTACATCAATCAATAGAGCATTGCGATTGGAAAACCCGGATTGATGCATGTGCATAAAGTGTCGTCCCAGATTAGCATGTGCAGTTTGCACAGGCTAATCTGGGATGACACTTTCCGCTTATATGGATTTTTTTTAATGAAGTCTCTTCTTAGCAAAATCTAGTTAAAGCAAAGTGTTGTCGCTGATTAGCTTGTGAGGACTTCACAGGATAATCTGGGATGACACTTTGTGCACATTGATTTAGCCCAGTTTTCACAGATAGGTAGAGGATCAAAAGAGAAATAAACAAAAAAACATGGCCATGTAGAAAAAACAGGTTTTCAACAGTTAAAATTTTGTATTTGCTTTAATCGAATTAACTTCAAGCCCAAGCTGGGTCGGCATTTAAGGTACACACACACTTCCAACAAGATACCTCCTACCTCAAGCTATTGAGCAGATACAGTTTATATATATATATTCTAGTAACAGTGATCTTGAACAAGCTCACCACAAAAGCAATCCCATGCTAGGTCTGCATGTACCAGTTAGCTACATACACACAAAATGTCCGCATAATTCATCCCTCTTAACTCAAGTTATTTAGCAAAAACTATGTATATATTTTTAGCAACAGTGACCTTGGCCATGACCCAATTGACATCTCGCCTGGACGATGAGCGCTCCGCCCACTTAGTCACGTGGCTAAGCGGTCAGAAAACCAAGACAATCGAACTCCAAAGTGCCTTCTTTGCCTATAGATTGCATATAATTTACTTGATATTTCCGATGATTTTTATGGACTTTTTCACCCCCTATAACACTGGTAAAAGTGTTTTGTGACTTTGTGTAATTAATTGATTATGCAAATGCAAAAAAAAAATAGTTTACAAAGATCATAAGCTATTTATAACGAGTATTTGGCGGTAGGTTAAACACGCTCTCAAATGCTTTCGCGCTTTCCGAAATCTAACCTGTTACTACTTGTAATGGTGGTACTATAAGCAATAAATTAACACATCTACACTGGTATTTACCCACGTTATTTACGAAAATATTAACTTAACATTTCCCCCCGTGTATTAAACACAAAATAGCGCTTTATAACTGGGATTTCAGTTAAGTTTTATGTGCTTTCTCACGCCGAGTGGGTACCTTAATCCCATATATTATATCGTATAAATTTTTTATTTATAATATTAAACATTGCTTATGGGACATTTATCAATCACTATAATTGAAAGTGCCAAACAACAAAATCAGTTTGGGATTGTCTGTTATAAATTAGCGTTCTTTGAAGGGGACTTCGGTCAGGCTACAAAATAAATCTACCAGTATCAGACGCTCGGGCAGGTACCGACTTCCCCCAAGTTCCTGCATTTATTGGAGATATCAGTAAAAAAAATACTCTTATACAATGGCATTTATTGATAGTTTTTATTAAAATAGTAACATGAAATTGTTTTCACTTGTTTCTGACACACAAAACACGATTTATAATGGGATTTCATTAAGTTACGCAACGTGGGTACTAATATTCCCTATTTTTTTTACATATATACACGTGATATAATTCATATTTAATATTGCTTATATGTTTTTGAAATAAATTAATGTTCTATAAGGGGGATTTCGGTAATTCTACACATTTAAGCTTCCACTCGCACTTGTCAAGAACACATTTCCGCGTCGGATATGGTATAAGTTAATTCATCTAACTTATCTTTTTGGATACCGATTGTCCGAGTTACATAAACCCAATTTACACCGATTTACCATATTTCATTCCCGTTTTTTTTCGAACAAAATAAACAAAACTCGTTGAAAAAATGAGAACTAGGCATTCGATCTTAAAGTGTGGATTGAAAGCGTTAATTGGTGACACCACATGCCTGCACATGTAGATACCGTTATTCAGATAAGTTATCATGCGTCAGGTGACTTCGTAGTTAAGTCTAATAACATGTATAATGACAATCAAGTGCATTACTTTAAGGGAAATAAAACTCAGCATGAATAAGGATTCAAGCTGAGTTTTATTACCCTTAAAGTAGCGCAAATGAACCTTGCTTCTATTTATCACCTAATAACTGACAAAACTATTTAAAAAAAAAACATGAACTTTTATGTGATGATCATATCGGTAACATAAACTATTTAAATCTGCTAAAATATTCGATAATAATTAGTATTATTATAAATATATGGTAATTGTTGTTGACAGTGTTGACGTTAAGTTGTTCATGGGGACGACCGCATGCATTTATGATATCCATCTCCCACACTTCTCAAAATCCTTTTCCGGCTTTGAAAACGGTATAAATGCAATGTCACCAACTAATCTTTCTGGATATCGATTGCCCGAGTTACACAATCCAAATTGACACCATTTAACTATATTTAATCTACGTTTTTAAAGAGGAAAACAAACGAAACTCCTTGAAAAATGTGAATATCTCGATTCAGCGTGTCTAGAAAATGGCCGACAGCTCGTTGGTAACTGAAGCGCCCGATTAATCGATGGCTGATTGGTCGAACAATATTTAGATAAGGATTTGATTAACAGTTGGCGAGATGTCAATTGGCTGCAAATGCAATAATTAGCTAGGTCTTTATGCAAGCTTGTTGTTTTTTTAAAGTAAAAGAACAATTGGTTGATGCAAACTAAAGTTATTGACCAGAAAACCCTGATTGATAATGATGCCTGTCTGCCTAAACGCTACTCCGCAATAAAACAGCCAGGATTTTCAACTTATAGAAAAACCAGGCTAAAAAATGTTCATTTTTTTGTCCATGCTTCTGTATAAAAAATGGGAGTGGGAAAGATAATAAAAAAAAATTCTTCAAGAAAAAGCTTGCAACAGAAAATCTATCAATCTCAAACCCAGCCTCACATTGAGGTCAGAGAATGAGTACATTGATCAAAAATGCTCTGTGCATCAAGTGACGTCCCAGTGACGCCCTAATCAGGGACGACGATTTCTGCTGTCTCACATTTAGGTCGGTTGACAGGAAGTGCCCTGGAGGCCCGAGAGGGCGACATGGCGTCCACAGTGTCTCCGAACTCGCTCTCGAAGGACGACGACCAGCCCCGGGCACTCAACATCAGGTTGTTCCCGATACTCGGTCGAGGATCGGCCTTGAAACGACTGAAACAAGGATAGAATTGTTAGGCAGGTATATGCTAGTGTGCGTTTCACACAGGTTTCACAGAACTCGCTGTTTTGTTGCCAAAAGATAATAAACAAGAGATGTGTTTGTCAGAAACACAATGCCCGCTAATGCGCCACTTTGATTATTATTTTTTTACCTTTGACCTTAAAGAATGACCTTGACCTTGACCTTTCACCACTCAAAATGTGCAGCTCCATGAGATGCACATGCATGCCAAGTATCAAGATGCTGTCATCAATAATGCAAAAGTTATGACAAATCTTTACCCTAGGTTAAAATTTTAAGACAGACAGACACACACAAACAATGACGGACAGACAGACAGGCCAAAAACAATATACCCCCCTTTTTTAAAGGGAGCATAAAAAATTTGATCATTGGACCCCAACTTTCATGATAAAACAAACTGTAAAGGTAATATAACTTTGTGGCCAAAGTGATCAATTGTTTGTTGTCTGGTTGTTTGATGTTATGGAAAATCAGGACTGGGCCCCCTGTGTACAATATTTACATCTACATGTATTTCTCAAATACACAAAAGTCTTTGGTAATTTCCTGTAAACGTACTTTTAAATAAAAAAGCTTTATGCAATTAAGTATTTATAAGATGGTTATTACTGCATCATTGTTACGGTAGAACATAGAAATCCTTCACATTTATCAGTTGTACGTGGTTTTACAAAGAAAAAGTTATTGCGTAATAAAAATTTCTAGAGCCAAATTTTCTAGTTTGTAGCCATTTGCTAATTTGGCGAATGGCAGAGCAGGTTCTGATTTTAATGAAAGAAAAATTTGCATTTTATGTACACAAAATTGATCCGAAATGTTAAGGTTTCCCTTAGGAGATATATGACAGCCAGCCCAGCCCCTGCATAAGTGGCACCTTCTGAGTGTCCTGTCCTCATCACTGTCTATGTCATCCTCAGATTTATCTGCCCCTGTCTGTCGGAGGTCACCCTCCACTTCATTATCTACAATAAGCAAGAAGGTTTGTTAAATATACATTAATCGCCTATAACAAGATAAAAAAATTGTTGCCAGTTACATGTTAAAAATAGGGCTGCACGGCATATGTTAACAGACAGGCTATACTAGCCATTCATTAATTGAAAATAAGGTTTAAGAGCTTAAGTTAATGATCAGGCTATTTTAGGCAACCATTAATTTTCTGATGTTTCAAAAGCACTTGTCATTATTGTTATTACGGTTGGCAAAACTAGATGAATATTCAATTGAATGATTACAATTTGAATAGCTGAAATGTAATTTGAATTATTTTATTTGTACACCCAATTAGTCCACATTTGCAAAAAAATTCTCTCAACAGTAATTTCAATAGTCTACATGGTCCCATGTCTTATGTCTGACTGGAATATTTAATACACAGATAAGTGTCAGTCACCACTTATTCAGTCGCCAGTAACACATAATTATATCAGACAGTAGTAAGCCTTAACCCTTTGCATGCTGGGAAATTTGTCGTCTGCTAAAATGTCGTCTGCTGAATTTCTAAAATTAGCATTTCCTTGGATTTTTTTTCTAAGACCACTATCAGAATAGCAAACAGTTTGGATCCTGATGAGACGCCACGTTATGTGGCGTCTCATCTGGATCCAAACTGTTTGCAAAGGCCTTCAAAATCCGGTTCCAGCACTCAAAGGGTTAACTATAAATTATTATTGCAACACAACTTATAGACTTGAGAAAACATTACTAATACAACATGATACAGAAGTGTTTTAAAATCTGCCCTACAGTTGTATGTTATGTTTTTAATCCATTAATTATAATTCACATTCTTAATTATTATGCCGATATTGGACAATTGGTCCTTATTTCACAGTACATACTACAAAGGAAAGAGGTTGTGTGGCGACATGTTAGTCGCAAGAGCTCTCCCCCTAACAGCAAGCTGTCCCGGGTTTGAGCCCCAGACTGGTTGCACAATTATAACAAGCAAATTCGTAGAATTGATATCCCCCGCAACATATATTTTGTTTAAGGATGGGTGCAAATCGGATGGATGAACGTACTACTATACAAAGGGCCATAACTCCGCTATTAACAGATGTTGTACAATGTCATTTGGCGTGCATCATCGTCTTATCCATATATATATTCATATCAAGTTTCAATGAAATCCGCCAAAGCACTTCCAAGATATGGCTCCGGACACAAAAGTGCCTATAGTAAAAAGCATTTTTTCAAGATACAAAGGGCTATAACTCCGTTATTAACAGATGTTGTACAATGCCATTTGGCGTGCATCATCGTCTTATCCATATATATACTCATACCAAGTTTCAATGAAATCCGCCAAAGCACTTCCAAGATATTGCTCCGGACACAAGTGTTCCGGACGGACGGACGGATGGACGGACGGACGGACAACGCCAAAACAATATCCCTCCGCCTCTGGAGGGGGATAACAAGAGCACCGTCAAGCGGATGCCAACGCTCGGCTGTGGGTGCAGTTTTTAATTATAAAACAAAAACAAAAAAACATTGACCTTTGACCTTGAAGGATGACCATGACCTTTCACCACTCAAAATGTGCAGCTCCGTGAGATACACATGCATGCCAAATATCAAGTTGCTATCTTCAATATTGCAAGTTATTGCACAATGTCAATTTTTCAGACGCCCGGACGACGCGGACGTTGGACAAGCTTGCTATGACAATACCTCAGGTTTTCTTCGAAAACAGCCGAGCTAATAATATCCTAGGCCAGAAGGTTTTGTACAGAAAGTATAGAAAGTAGTATAATACAAATCATGCAGATGGTGATTGAATGAATCTCTAATTGTAAGAGAATTATGTTAAAATATTTTTAACTTTTTAAGTAATTGTTTTTTATTTTGATTCTTATCACATGATCACAAGAGTGGCCAATTAAAGTTACCTAGAAAGCATTTTTTTTTACAGAATTAGTGTCTGAACAAGACAAACATGGCAAATTGATTACAGCCATATTTTTTCTTGTCCTCTGACACTTATAGTTATTATAGTATTATTTATCTTTTGCCAGTGAGAATAGTACATATATTAAAGAAAGTAGTGTTATACAAATTATGCGAATGGTTGTTTGAATGAATCCTTAATTGTCATAGATTATATATATAATCTGTACTATATATATATATTGTTAAATTGATGACAGGCATACCTTTCTTAGGCTCCAACTCATCGAATGCGGCCGTTCCATACAGGTATTCCTCAATGCTGGTCTGGCCTTCTTCATTGACATCTTCCATCACGTTTGGCATTGACTTCCTCTTCTCTGACTTCCTCTGCATCACGCCAATGGCAGGCAGGGACCGACGATGCTTCGAGAGATAGTCCGGATTCTCCAGAGTCTGTACACGTTCAACCTTATCTGCGACAGCGGTAGATAAAACTGGCGGGACGATTTCAGGATTCGGGGGACTCAAACTTAATTTTGGCTTTAATTTATCCATCTTTTCTTCTTTTTGTTTGGGTTTCTTTGTTTTCTTTGGGGTAGATACTGTCTCTTTGGGCTGAATGTCATTTTTAGTTACTTCCTGCTCAATGTGAATAGATTCCTTGGTGTCCTCCAAGCCAAGTTCATTGAGTATTTTTTGGGAAATATTCAAAAGATCGTCTGGAACACCAGTTAGGTTGGCAGCCTGGTTTCCTTGGAAAACATCTTGCTCCTTTTCACCAGATTTAGAACTTATGACTTTTCCCATTGCCCCAATTGTTAAGTCACCATCGATGTCATCCATGTGATCATTGCCATATACTGCCCAATCATTCTTTTTGGACCCTGCATCAGGTTCTATATAACCATCCACAATGGCTTTCTCTTGTAGCTCTCTATTAAAAGATTCCAGCCTTTGGTATCTCCTTTTTAAGTCCTCAACCGGTTTTTCAACCGGACTTTGACCATGCTGATCCCAACTCTCACCAACTTCATATTTTCCCTTCCCTAAAACATCCCACTCCTCATTCACAGTTTCCTCATTCTCAACATCAGCACCATACCCTGAGGAATCTACTGTCACTGCACTAGACTCACTAATCCTCTGAACTCCAGCCTCAAGTTTCTCAGACTGTCTTGCTTCACCAACAACTCTCTCTTCAGGACCATCTAATCCTTTCTCACTGTCCAAACCCTTTAAGCTTCTATCAGACAGTGGAGACACATCTCGCCCACCGTACATTTTCTTCACATATGTGGCAGGACTAGCATTCATGTGGGGAGGATCAGGACATGACAAGTGGCTAGAGCTAGAACATTCAGACATCGCCTTTGCAGACTTTCGCGACGACATTTTCTTTATTTCCTCGACGTCCTGAGAAGTGAATTCCGATGATGACACGATATAGGGAGGTTGATCCATAGAATTCTGAGAGTTATAGTGTATGTTAGCCTTAGCGTCACTATTTCCTCGTGACCTTGACCTCATTTGCTCGACCTCTACAGTTGTTTCCGTGGTGTCAATAGTTGGAATGTTGGCTGTTGAGACAACACTTTTTCTCTTTGTGTTTGTTACTAAAAACAACGAATACATTACTGCGATTAATATGCACAACCTATATCCATCAAAAAGCTGACTGAGAAAGATATTTTAGTCAATATAATAGTATATGCATGTATATATACACAATTATGCCTTATACCAATCGTTAATTCTAGTGGTTTTTTTTCATTTTATCATACAATAGATTTTATAACAAAAAATCATTTGTTTGTAAAATTGTCATGAAATTATACACATATAAATATTATGACACATATTTCCCTATCCCAACCTGCTGGTTTAATTATCGGAGGCGGAGCATCGTTGCTGTCAATCACTCCAGCCAAAAGAAGAGGTGTATACGCCCAGTCGTTGAGAACACTGGCGTTGTAGGACAGCTTGAACTGGAAATGCATCAAACCTGGAATCGTGTAAGAAATGTGTTGAACTGGCAAAGCACCAACTCGTAGTCAGAATTGAGCCCAATCCAGGGGAAACCGGGCATAATGCATGTGTATATAAATTGTTGTCCAAGGGATTCACAGGCTAATCTGTAAATCAGGGACAACATTTTCTGCTTTAATGGAATTGTTCTTTTACAGAAAGTCTGTTCTAAATAAATATCAAGTCTAGCTAGGCGGAAAGTGTCATATCAAATTTGCCTGTGCGGACATGCATTAAGCCCGGTTTTCCCAGAGCATTTCTCAATTACAATTCTAATAGACTGTACCAGTTTTATAGCCCATGACATTTAAGCTTCTTTTCAGCAATTCAGTATTGTGTGAAGATTGACTGCAGTTAATCAATTATCAGAAATATTCTTCAAGCTTTTTGTTTGTGCGTGTGTTTAACCATTAAACATGTGCTATTGGAATACAATTATAGGAGAACATTCTAGACAGATTTGCTCAACATCTATCATATGTGGTATCATCAAAATTAGACATATTTTTACAGACATGTGGAATAACCCAATCACATCTAAATCTTAATGCTAGACATATCTCTTAACAGATTTCCCCCCACAATGTTGTCAACCATTCTCCAGAATGCAGCACAGCTGTCTGGAACATGAAACACACTCATGATGCAAACTTCATATACCAGGAATTTGTATACAGCCGTGTCATGCAAAAACGGGCACTAACAACACCCGTGTATGACCTGATCATACTGTCATGTTGTGCATGAACTGAGCTTGAAATAAATAAACTTGAAACCTTAACTCTTTCAGTGCTGGAACCGAATTTTGAAGGCCTTTGCAAACAGTTTGGATCCAGATGAGACGCCATAGAACGTGGGGTCTCATCAGGATCCAAACTGTTTGCTATTCTTATAGTATTCTTTGATTATTTTTCTTGAAGAAAATGCTAATTTTAGAAATTCAGCAGACGACATTTTAGCAGACGACAAATTTCCCAGCATTCAAAGGGTGACAGGGTAGCTCCTGACGAGACAGTGCAATTATGCATGCTGATCAGGAGCTATGCTGGCAGCATATGGCATAAGACCCATAATCACATGACATGGGTCAAAATGAGAGATTTTGAGGTTCATACAAGAGTGACCCAATTGTACTGGTGTCTATGATAAGTATGCAACTTCTATGTAACAGCTGACAGTTATAAGTGGTTAGAATGTGGCAATATTCAGTAGGCATGGCTTATCATGCATTGATAGGGTTCAACATTTTCCTGCTGAGAAGCAAAGCGAAAAAGGCTATATATGCAACCAGCATAAAAGAACAGAACGGCATGCGAGTAACTCGCATGTTCAGGTTTTATGCAGCTTGTTGCTCATCAATACGTTAAGGTTGGAAAAGAAGACTTTAAAACATGAATCTAGTAAAACAAAAACTTAAATTTAATTTTATTTTTGAATGGACTACAAACGCGTCAAAGTGCGTATCTGAGTGGTAAAGGGTTAAAAGTATAATGAGAACGATTGCTATATTATACAAACACATCGGCAACAATACCTTGAAGGTATGTTTTCATGATCTCAGGCTGTTCACGATCTCGTAAATATGCCATGCTGTTATAGTAGTTTCTGAAAGAAAAGAACAATACGAGGGTTGAACAGAAGACTGTTGTAACTCATATTAAATAAAGAGGGAGATACGACAGTTTTCCGTTCAGCCCTCAAATACAAGTTGTTACATAATGCTTATTAAGATTTTTCTTTCAAACAAAGGGATGTTTGTAAAGAATTTATTCAACTCCCCTCCAAACATGCACAACATCCTATAATGGTTTACATTTTCAAATCTATTAACCCTTTGCATGCTGGGAAATTTGTCTTCTGCTCAAATGTTGTCTGCTGAATTTCTAAAATAGGCATTTTCTTAGATTTTTTTTTCAAAGAATACTATCAGAATAGCAAACAGTTTGGATCCTGATGAGACGCCAAGTTCTGTGGCGTCGCATTTGGATCCAAGCTGTTTGCAAAGGCCTTTAAAATTTGGTTCCAGCACTGAAAGGGTTAATATATGGCAAATTGATGGCTGGGACATTCTAAGCAGATTTTCAGCTCTCTGGGAAAACCGGACTTAATTCTTTAGCGTCAAGTGTTGTCCCAGATTAGCTTGTGCAGTCAACACAGGCTAATCAGGGACCACACTCTCCGTTTTAAGGAAGTCTATTCTCAGGGAAAATCCAGTTTAGGTGGAGAGTCCTTCCAAATAAGCCCATGCACAAGTNTTTACAAAGGAAAAACGAAACCCCCTGGGGGGGGGGGGAAGGGCGCTACATAAATTAATCATAACCATTCGGAGAAAAATTTGGTCGGCCAAGAACATACCTGAGAAAATATTACGAAATCTATAAAGTGGTTGTAAAGGTTTATTACAGTTTTCACCCATGAAAAGTAAATTTTTATCAATCACATGCAAACAACATTATTTAAAAGAATGTGTTTGTCTCCATAATTGTGTTAAAGAAAATAATATGTTAAATCACCTGATACTACCATTTCACTTACATTCAAATGAACTTAAAATCTGAATTTTCTAAATTGCAAAATTTGGGATAAGCACAAATATCAACTTGTACAGAATGATACTACACTTATGGCAACAGCTAATGCAATTGTGAACATTTAATTGTAACAATATGTTGCATGTTAACCTACCCTACACAATCCAACCTCAGTTGTGATCTGGCCGAGATGTAACAACATATTGCATGTTAACCTACCCTACACAATCCAACCTCAGTTGTGATCTGGCCGAGATGTTACAATATATTGCATGCTAACCTACCCTACACAATCCAACCTCTGATGTGATCTGGCCGAGATGTTTCAGCTGTGATAGCACCTCACTGTGGGTAAACTTGGCAACAAAGTTCCAGAAGTTCTGAAAGCAACAAAACCAATAAAGACAAACTTTGAAGCCATGTGGTGGTCTTTTGATACAGGGAAGTTTTGTGTTGTTGTTTCCATTTCAAGGTTTTACGACCCAATTTCCTGTACATTGCATGGTTTGACAAGCCCATTTCATGTACTGTTCAATATTTGACAAGCTCAATTCCTGTACATTATATGGTTTAACACGCCCATTTCATGTACAGTTCAATGTTTGACAAGCCCATTTCCTGTACATTGCATGGTTTGACAAGCCCATTTCATGTACAGTTCAATGTTTGACAAGCCCATATCCTGTACATCGCAAGGTTTGAAAAGCCCATTTCCTGCACATTTCAAGGTTTGACAGGACCATTTTCTGTACATTTAAAGGTTTTACAAGGCCATACCTTGTTCACATTTCAAGGTTTGACAAGCCAATTTCCTGTACATTTCAAGGTTTGACAACAAGCCCATTTCATGTACATTTTAAGGTTTGACAACAAGCCCATTTCATGTACATTTCAAGGTTTTACAACAAGCCCATTACATGTACATTTCAAGGTTTCACAACAAGCCCATTTAATGTACATTTCAAGGTTTGACAACAAGCCCATTTCATGTACATTGCAAGGTTTGACAAGCGCATTTCATGAACATTTCAAGGTTTCACAACAAGCCCATTTTTATGTACATTTCAAGGTTTAACAACAAGCCCATTTCATGTACATTTCAAGGTTTGACAAGCCTATTTCATGTTCATTTCAAGGTTTCACAACAAGCCCATTTTATGTACATGTACATTTCAAGGTTTCACAACAAGCCCATTTCATGTACATTTCAAGGTTTCACAACAAGCCCATTTCATGTACATTTCAAGGTTTCACAAGCCTATTTCATGTACATTTCAAGGTTTCACAACAAGCCCATTTCATGTACATTTCACGGTTTCACAAGCCCATTTCATGTACATTTCAAGGTTTGACAAGCCTATTCCATGTACATTTCAAGGTTTGACAACAAGCCCATTTTATGTACATGTACATTTCAAGGTTTCACAACAAGCCCATTTCATGTACATTTCAAGGTTTGACAAGCATATTTCATGTACATTTCAAGGTTTGACAAGCCCATGTCATGTTCATTTCAAGGTTTGACAACAAGCCCAATTCATGTACATTTCAAGGTTTCACAACAAGCCCATTTCATGAACATTTCAAGGTTTCACAACAAGCCCATTTCATGTACATTTCAAGGTTTAACAAGCCTTTTTCATGTACGTTTGAAGGTTTCACAACAAGCCCATTTCATGTACATTTCAAGGTTTGAAAAGCCCATTTCATGTACATTTCAAGGTTTGACAACAAGCCCATTTCATGTACAATTCAAGGTTTTACAACAAGCCCATATTATGAAAATTTCAAGGTCTGACAAGCCCATTTCATGTACATTTTAAGGTTTGACAACAAGCCCATTTCATGTTCATTTCAAGGTTGACAAGCCCATTTCATGTACATTTCAAGGTTTAACAACAAGCCCATTTCATGTACATTTCAAGGTTTGACAACAAGCCTATTTCATGTACATTTGAAGGTTTGACAACAAGCCCATTTCAAGGTTTCACAACCAGCCCATTTCATGTACATTTCAAGGTTTGACAACAAGCCCATTTCATGCACATTCCAAGGTTTGACAAGCCCATTTCATGTACATTTCAAGGTTTCACAACAAGCCTATTTCATGTACATTTCAAGGTTTGACAAGCCTATTTCATGTACATTTCAAGGTTTCACAACAAGCCCATTTCATTTACATTTCAAGGTTTGACAAGCCCATTCACTGTACAAAAATGCATAACTATCACTGTTTAGATTATATTTATATAATATCCTAGTTATTTAACGGCAGTCTCTGTTGTTTGACTCATAGGGCAATAAAGACAAAGATGGAAGCTTACATTTGAATCTTGTTCTGGGAAAACTGGGCTTTAAGCTTATGCATAAAGTGTCGTCCCAGATAAGCCTGTGTAATCGGTCAAATCAAGAACGACACTTTCGGCTTTTATGTACTTTTTCGTTTAAAGGAAGTCTCTTCTTAACGAAAATCCAGTTTAGGCAGAAAGTGTCCTCCCTGATTAGCCTGTGCAGTGGGCACAGGCTAATCTGGAATGACACTTTACGCACATGCATAAAGCCAGTTTTTCCAGAACGCGACTCATTTGAATAAGAAAGTAAGAAGGGGGCACATACCAGAGTGGTTTGAGCAGTGGCTGAACTTCCAACTCCCACATAACTGGCAATCTGCAAAATAGCTGTCAAAATTAGTTTAAACATATTTATTCCTTTTGGCAAGTACAATATATCAAAATACACAATACAATGGATATCCAAAATTGAAAAAGGATTGAAACATAATAAATAATTTGTTTCTCTCCTTGGGATCATATTTACACATAATTGGCAGTGTATGCCAAAATTAGATTGGTTCTGTGTGACAGTAAGAACTTTGATGCCCTTTGTAACTATATTAGCATAGCTTTTTTAGCATACATCATCATGACTTACCAAATTCAAATTAATTCATTTAAAATTTGTTCAAATAAAATGTATTTCCCTCCGCCCTAAATAGCCATGAATGAGTTCAAATTATTCGAGTACACAGACCACTGTATGTTTTTATTTGTTCTCTTACCTTAGTTATAGCCTTCGCCTTGAGTCCATGCAGGAATACTGCTTCCAGACAATTGCATACAGAGTTGGCTGTGTCAGTGCTGAAAAAACAGTTGTCTTATTATATACTGCATGCATTAGTTAATGTTACCAAGATAAATCATATTTTTTTCTAACTAGTGTAACTCTTTCTTTATTACAAAACTTTTGAAAACACTATGCATTAAAGAGAGTGCAAGACTTAATTCCCTTTGTGTATGTGTGTATCATTTGCCCCTGTATCTGCATATGTGTGCCTTTCTCTGTATAGGTGTTTTATTTTATCCCTTTATCAGTAAATGTGTATCATTCATCCCTTTATCAGAATATGTGTATCATACATCCCTTTATCAGTATATGTGCATGGTTTCATCCCTTTTTCTGTACAGTACATGTGCATCATTTCAACCCTTTATCTGAAAATGTGTATCGTTTCATCCCTTTATCTTCATATGTGTATTATTTCAACCCTCTATCAGAATATGTGTCAGGGCTTTTTTTCCTTCTTTGCGAGTGGCCCTGGAAGGACATTTCACAATTTTGACAAGGACAATTCACAAACCAAACATGGCCGTGAATTTTACAAAATCGGCAGTTTTTCACAATTTTAACAATTTCACGACTCGGTTTTTCACAATTTTAAGAAGTTCGCGACTCAATTTTTCACAATTTTAAGATGTTCGCGACTCAATTTTTCAAAATTTTGAAAAGTTCGCGACTCATTTTTTCACAATTTTTAAAAGTTCTCGACTCATTTTTTCACAAAGTGAGAGGGCCAGGGCCGCTTCACAAAGTCAGGAAAAAAAGCCCTGTGTGTACCGTTTCATTTCTTTCTCTGTACATGTATATCATCCTCTTAATCCCATTAAATACTGGTAGAGCAGTGAAACAACAATATGGAACTTATGAAGTTCATTCTAAGATAAACTTTCAAAATAAGATTATACCTGCACAAAACTTAATTTACAGAAAGTTCAAATTCTCTTCAATTATGTTCACCCATATTGTAAAAGTTACCTATAAACAGCATGGTCCTCGGTTCCAATGCCTTCTTTTTGAACTGTCTTCAGTGCTTTGGAGAATTCCTGGGTTATTGCAATCTTGATGTCATTCTCTTTTGCTATTTCCACTTCAGATGGTCCTGTCCAAATGAACATTAAATTGATCCTTTCCTTATAAAAATGAGCTTCGCTATGGACAGAAAAACAGAGCTTAATGCAAGTGAGTTAAGTGTTTTCCCAGATTAGCACATGCAGTCTGCACAGGCTATTCAGGGACGAGACTTTCTGCTAAAACTGGATTTTCGCTCTCCAAATTAGGCAAAATATACATTGTTTGTTGGTTTCGCTTAAACAAAAAATCTGTAGTTTTGGACTTAAAGCAGGTACTTAGTGTATTTACTTAAAATTTGAACAGTGCATCTGTTTAAAACTAAGGATTAAATGCTAAAAGTAAGTTGAATGTTGAGGTTGGGCCTGGTTTTGTAAATTAGTGCTCATACAACATGTTAACTTAAAGCATTGATTAGTTAAACGTGGCAGACATGCATGTCCAAAATGATTTCATGTTTAAGAAATGCTACATAAAAAAAAGCAAATATGTCATTACCAATTCGAGGTTGGTTTGTAAAAAGCACACACGCATTTAGAGTACAGACAAAAACATAGGAAAGCTATGACTTTCTGTATAATGTTAAATTATTGATAAAACATTGGGCTAAAATTGAAAAAATTTAAAAGTCAAATACAAAATTATATTAAACATGAAGGTATATTTTTATGATTGAGCGATTTGTCTTAATCTGTTTGAGAACGGTCTTTTAAACAATGACGCAAATTCATGTTTCCGAAATGAGGTATCCGAATCTTTGAGTTTCATATTGGCTTTTTATTATTGCTGATCTAATGTATATAAATTGAAATTATATTTCTATACTGCTCGTTTAAATGCAGGTAACACATGTTATTGATGTATCATGAATACCTTTACGCCGGAACATGGCTCTGTGAAACAGAACTTCATGACAAGTGAAAGGGAGTTATTTGTTTATTTTTTGCTCTCTTCACTTCCGGTGTATGGATACACCTCACATTAAAATGGTTACATTCTACCATTTATTGACTTACATGTAAATCTTAACCTAAATTGCGTGTTTTTTTTTAAAGAGGTGCAGACATGATATGTTTAAAAAAATACAGTTTGTATTAATTTCGCTTAAATAAAATAAATGTTATTTTGTTATTTAAACTCCAAAACGTTCATTAATAGTTGTGTCTATTGTAAAGGTTTCTTAACTATGGTGTTGCTCTAACTTCTTTTCAATATTTTTTTTCTTCAAAATACATGCATAAGTTTCGTCGACCGAGTTGTTTCCGCCCACTTATCAATCCAAATCCTAAAATACCGCTTGCTTGATTAAGTACATGAAGATTAAATGCGCACTTGACATGACAAAGATAATAAATGTGTGATTCCCTCTGGGAAAACGGAGCTTAATGCATGTGTGTTAAAATAAGTGTCGCCCCATATTAGCCAATGCAGCCCGCAAATGCTAATCTGGGACGACACTTTTCGCTGTCATATATTGTTTGTTTAAATTAAATCCCTTTTAGACGAAAATCAACTTTTGGCGAAAAGTGTCGTCCATGATTCGTCTGTGCGGACGGCACAGTCCAATCTGTGACGACACTTTACGCTTATTCATTACCGGTATGCCCCGTTGCCCCATAGTGCGTCTCATGTGTAACTTACAATCACACGCAAAACGTACTGGTTGATTTCCACTGTTTGTACAACACTAACTTGTATATTAGTATGTACCATTTACAAGTAATTTTAAAGATGTGGATACAGGGCTGTGGTTGTGGGTTGTACTTACCAATCACTCGTCATTAATACATTATTTTTTTAAATATGACTGTCCGTATTAATTGAACATGGTTATGCATTTCGTTCTAAAATACGTGTTTCAATTCAATGTCTTGCAAAAATTAAACTAGTTGTGTGCTATGTCCCGTTAAGTGTATTCATTGTTTTTGATTTTCACAGTTCCGATACAGGTATACAGCCTTAAATATAATAGGGACACACGCACGCACGCACGCGCGCGCACGCGCGCGCGCGCACGCACGCACGCACGCACGCACGCGCGCGCGCGCTTGTTAGTAATTACTAAATATTCTCTCCCTCTAACGCAAAACAGCCCGCGTATTACGCTTATCAACACCGAACCTTTTTAAACGGAAGTTACAACGATGTTGACACCGACGTTAAAGTAGAGGATGCGTGACCAGTAACTTGTCAACTGTCAAAACAAAAGTCATACACAGCTTTCCATTGCTATAATGAGAACACGTTTAATACTCGAATACTAGTAACGTGAGACCTGTACGGAATACATGTATCATGAATTCTTTGATTTATTAATACATTTTATTTGCAATGCTTTGTCGTTTTGCTCATTTGATACATGCGTCTTAAGATTAAACCTGCTTATAATATAAAGGATACCACAGTTCCATATTCTTAAAAAATCTGTCTACGTACATGTACGATATTTTGGTTTTTTATTGCGCATTCTTCTAAAATCTGTCTACCGGTACCTCTACCTGCATGTACGATATTTTGTTAAATGCCAAAGTTGTCAATGAATTCATAAAACGTGCAGATATCCTGTGCATCACATTCACATGCATTAAAAACAACCTACCATGCGCCTGGTGCTTATCATGGCCGGGCGCCACGATGAGAATTTAATGCACGTGCACCTCGTGCCAGGACCTGACAGTTACACATGTTTATGAAGCTTTATGAAGTTTGAGGTCGAACACTTAATGTTATATTTTATATTATGTATGAATAATTAATCCCTTACCATACCAGCCTGCGAATGACTTTGCTACAATGGACATGTCAACGTTGATCTGGTCAGCACATTTGATAACATTTAAATCTACTGCTTGAATATGTTATCCTAGATTATCATATTTCCCATCTCTGTAATACAAACTTGCGCTATCATATGTTGCAAATCATATATTAAATGTATTTACATATACAAGTAAATACAATGTATACAATCCACACCAATTTAAATAATTTATCAGTTTGCATGTGGTTAAATTCATTATCTCTCAATCAAAAGAACATTAGCTGAGTGCACAATTTGGATTGCGGCAGTTATGGCGGAGTAACCATAGTTAAAAAGAATAATGCATAGCCCAATAGTGTTACGCAAAATAATTCAGTTATCGTTCACGTGGATAAAATGACTTTTTCCAAAATAGGGATGATCCAGATTACAACTATTTTCTGTTACTATAGTACAAGAAAAGTGTTTGTTTATTATAATGCAATCCCTCAAGATTTCGACTTTTTGACATATGAGCAAGTTTGAGTCATGAGACATCGTTACTGATGAACAACTTTACTCCGATTCATATACTTAATGTCGGGCGCTTAGAAGGAAGGCAGTCGCTATCCATCGATTACCGGTAACCAGCTGCAAGGTGGTCAACGCCGTGGCAGGGCGCGCCACGTGCGGGACTCGAACCTCTTTGGAAAAACCTTTTTAATCCTTGCGTACAAACAGCGCTGATCCTTTTTGTCCACAAATGATGGTTGCATTATTAATTAAAAATAATGTTGACACTCTATGTGAATTTGACAGGATTTCAAAAATGTTAGCAGAGATTAGTTTTTTCCCCCCTAATATAGCCCAATGTAAATTTGCAATACTACAGCGACACAAAACTCGGTAATTTTCGGAGTGAGTACGGAATCTACCGAGTGTAAGGACACTGAAGAACGCCACCAAGCGAACAATAACGATTCGCTACTTCGTATGAGTCAACTTTCACATCTGTGCATTTACATTGGAAATACTGGTTTTAACCGTTAGTAACGAACGGTCTCGTGCATTAAGTAACGCGACATAATGCGATCAGTTTAAGCAGGTGAGATTACTTTTTCTTATTTCATAAGTGTGTCGACGAATGCCATTGATTAAATATCATGCATTGTGTGTCACCAGGCATAAAATAAATGAAATGTGTGTAAAGTTGACACAAGAAGTGGGCGGGGCTTACGGAGTCATGCTTTGGTGAACGAGCTATTATGATTCCGTAATGTACGTGTATTTAAACATTATTGTTTGATCTCGCATGCATATAAATTATTACAATTATAAAATTATATCAATAACACTACTAAAAATATAACGGTGCTTTATAAATATTAAGTAGTTTACAGAGTTCAGGCAATTAACGATTAATTAAATAAGATCAATTAATTTTTGAATTCATTTGCATATTCAGAATAAAAAACAACAATTTTGGACAGCTTTGCCTATAAATTTTCTGTGAGAAAATGAAGGTATATTATGTAAAGGTTTGTACTTTTAATTTCACAATTTCTTTATTTTTAAATGTAGATTTATATTCACAAACTTCAAATGTAATGAGCCTTGATGTTAAATGGAACTGCATACATTGTAGTTCAAAATTATATTTTAACTTAACCCTTTGAGCGCTGGAACCGAATTTTAAAGGCCTTTGCAAACAGTTTGGATCCAGATGAGACGCCACAGAACGTGGCATCTCATCAGGATCCAAACTGTTTGCTATTCTGATAGTGGTCTTTGAAAAAAAGTGAAGAAAATGCTAATTTTAGAAATTCAGCAGACGACATTTTAGCAGATGACAAATTTCCCAGCATGCAAAGGGTTAATATGTCATGAATAAATTGCATAAACATTTGTTTGCTGCTTTAACCTGTCTCAGACATAACTTTTCCATGTATTGATGGATTTTGAAATGATTTGGCACAAATAATGACCACCAGTAGACAACGTGTCATGTGTAACACCTGCCTCCCCATGTCAAAGGTCAAGCCCACACTCAGAGGTCAAAGGTCAAATTTTTCCATAAACAGCTTGAACATTTTTGTCTGACAGACATTATAAACTTTGCCAATATATTAGATTTTGAAATAACTTGGCACATATATCAACAATCATGATAAGACAACGTCTAATGTAACATCTGTCTCCTACTTCAAAGATCAAGGTCACACTAAGAGGTCAAAGGTCAAATTTGACCATAAAACCGCCTTTTTTTTCCATAAGTTTAGTTTTGAGTCAAAAGTTAGATGAATCTTTGCCCTATGGCAACTTGTCTTGTTTCTATTCAAATTTGTTATGCTTGACAGATATATGACAATGAGACTGTATGCGTAGGTGTCATATCTTTTGCTAATTAAAAAATGAAAGATCTCAAGTGACAATTTTCTTGTAATGAATGTTAAGCAACTTAACCAGTGTTCAAGGATGGTTATTCTTACATATTACATCATACTCATGACACTAAATTGTGATTGTATTTTTAATTTTTATTTCAGCTGTATTATTAAGATGACAATTTTTTACAACACTTTTTATGATTTCACACTAACAGTAGCCACTGGATGATACCCATTCTATCAGCCAGTTGAGATACTCCTCTGTTTCATCCACTTGATGATATCCCCTCTATTCCAGACACTTGATGATATCCCCTCTATTCCAGACACTTGATGATATCCCCTCCATTCCTTACACTTGATGATATCCCCTTCATTCCATACACTTGATTATATCCCATCCATTCAAGACACTTGATGATATCCCCTCCATACCATGCACTCAATGATATCCCCTCCATTCCAGCCACTAGATGATATCCCCTCCATTCAAGACACTTGATGATATCCCCTCCATTCCAGACACTTGATGATATCCCCTCCATTCCATGAACCCAATGATATCCCCTCCATTCCAGACACTTGATGATATCCCCTTCATTCCAGTCACTTGATGATATCCCCTCCATTCCATACACTTGAGGATATCCCCTCCATTCCAGTCACTTGATGATATCCCCTCCATTCCAGACACTTGATGGTATCCCCCCCATTCCATGCACTCAATGATATCCCCTCCATTCCAGATACTTGATGACATCTCCATTCCAGACATTTGATGATATCCCTCCATTCCAGCCACTTGATGATATCCCCGCCATTCCAACCACTTGATGATATCCCCTGCATTCCAGCCACTTGATGATATCCCCTCCATTCCAGCCACTTGATAATATCCCCTCCATTACAGCCACTTGATGATATCCCCTTCATTCCAGCCACTTGATGATACACCCTCCATTCCAGACACATGATGATATCCCCTCCATTCCAGACACTTGATGATATCCCCTTCATTCCAGCCACTGAATTATATTACTCCATTTCAGCAACTTGATGATATCCCTTCCATTCCAGCCACTTGATGATATCCCCTCCATTCCAGCCACTTGATGATGTCGCCTCCATTCCAGACACTTGATAATATCCCATCCATTCCAGTCACTTGATGATATGACCTCCATTCCAGACACTTGATGTTATCACCTCCATTCCAGACACTTGATAATATCCCATCCATTCAAGAAACTTGATGATATCCCCTTCATTCCAGACGCTTGATGATATCCCCTCCATTCCAGACACTTGATGATATCCCCTCCATTCCAGCCACTTGATGATATCCCCTCAATTCCAGACACTTGATGATACTCCTCCACTCCAGTCACTTGATGGTATCCCCTCAATTCCAGCCACTTGATGATATCCCTGTAATTCAAGACACTTGATGATATCTCCTCCATTCCAGCCACTTGATGATATCACCTCTATTCCAGCCACTTGATGATATCACCTCTATTCCAGACACTTGATGATATCCCCTCCATTCCAGGTATGTCTTGATATCCCCTCCATTCCAGACACTTGATGATATCCCCTCCATTTCAGCCACTTGATGATATCCCCTCCATTCCAGACACTTGATGATATTCCTCCATTCCAGACACTTGATGATATCTCCTCCATTCAAGTTACTTGATGATATCCCCTCCATTTAATACACTTGATGATATCCCATCCATTCCAGACACTTGTAGATATCCCCTTCATTCCATACACTTGCTGACATCCCCTCCATTACAGCCACTTGATGATATCCCATCCATTCCAGACACTTGATGATATCCCCTCTATTCCAGACACTTGATGATATTCCTCCATTCAAGACACTTGATGATATCTCCTCCATTTAAGTTACTTGATGATATCCCCTCCATTTAATACACTTGATGATATCCCATCCATTCCAGACACTTGCTATTACCCCCTTCATTCCAGACACTTGATGATATCCCCTCCATTTCTGACACTTGATGACATCACCTCCATTCCAGACACTTGATGTTATCACCTCCATTCCAGACACTTGATGATATCTCCTCCATTCAAGTTACTTGATATCCCCTCCATTTAATACACTTGATGATATCCCATCCATTCTAGACACTTGATGATATCCCCTCCATTCCAGTCAATCGATGATATCCAATCCATTCCTGACACTTGATGATATCCCCTTCATTCCGTATACTTGATGATATCCCATCCATTCCAGCTACTTGATGATATCCCCTCCATTCCAGTCACTTGATGATTTCCCCTCCATTCCAGTCACTTGATGATATCCCATCCATTCCAGTCACTTGATGATATCCCCTCCATTCCAGTCACTTGATGATATCCCATCCATTCCATACACTTGATGATATCCCATTCATTCCATTGTGAAAGCGACAAGATATCAGAGTGTTGTATTGTTCTGTTTAGGAAAAACAAAAATCCAGCCTAGGCGGAAAGTGTTGTCACTGATAAGCGTGGGCAGACTGCACAGGCTTATCTGGGACGCCACTTTATGCACATGCATTAAGCCCCATTATCCCAGAGCGAGGCTCAAATAAAGTTGTCTGTGCTTGAGTATAGATGCTTTTTTCGAAAGTTGTGGACATCTAGATAACATCAACTGCAGTAAAGGGTTAGGTACACAATCAAACATTGTGCCCATTCCATGGACATCTCAACCATTTTTTTACCAAACTTAATGAAAATGTAATAATATCTTAGACCCCAAGTTTGATGATCAAATAAATGTCTCTGCACAGTTCTTGCCCTTTAATTATTTAAAAGAGGCTTTTTAGCTGTTTGCTTGATTGTAACATATTGGGGTCATAGCTGTTTTGCACAAATCTTGTGTTTCTTTTTTTTTTAGAGTTTAATTTATTTAAAATAAGATGATGCGTTTTACATATTGGCCCTAATTTTTTAGTTGAATTGAATTTGCTATAGACTAAGTCTGTTGCGTATCTGACATGCACGCATGAGGGATGGGTATACAGGAAATATCCACTCTGACACGACCCTTGACTGAAGTGAGCGCTGTGGTCGTGCGCCGGAAGACGTGTGTCCGAGTGATAAGATGTAGATGTACATAAATGATTTCGATGGTTGTTGTTTTTCCTGTTTTGAGATCTTGCAAACACACTAGGTCATGAAGTGGGTTAGGTGGACTAATTAGAGATTGATCATATCAGTATTTCACATTTAGGGCGACTACTTGTACAAAAATAATGAAATAAAATCATAATTGATGATAGTTGATTGATATGCTGATGAAAATCATTGAATCTTCATCACTTCGATTGTGATAACATCAATAAATGTTCCTACGTATAAATAAGCAAGAAAGTACCTTTTTATGTTTGTTGTTGGGTTATCACCGTTTTTAATTTATATTCTATGAAGACGATAATGTTAACATACAATTACCAGTATATGAAAAAATAATTATACATCAAACTCAAAATAAAAAAAGTATAACTAAATTGTCTTATTTTGCAGTTTAACCATTAGTTGCTATTAAATAAATTATAATTCTACTTGCACTGGAGAAGTTGAAAACAATTAAAAAAAGGCTAATCAGGGAAACATGCGCGCTTTAAAAGCATTTTTCTTTTAAAGGAAGTCTTTTCTTAGCGAAAATCCAGTCAAGGCCAAAGGTTATGTCCTTGATTAGCATGTGTCAGACTGCACAGGCTAATTGGAGACAAACTTTACGCACAAGTATTAAACCCTGTTTTCCCAAAGTGAGGCTCAAATATATTATTATCTATATATTAAGCACAGTTTGTATTATAATGGTTCAACAATAGTCAGAATACTGTTCACCAACTTATGTATTATGCGCTGATAATTGCATCAAAATAGTCAACGTCCGTATCATGTGGCGATAAAAGTCAGAAATGCAACGTCTGCATATTTGCAACAATATAGATAACAACATCTGATTACAAATAAATGTGTGATTCTCATGCATGGTAATGAGTCAAGAAATAATTTGGCTGAGCACAAAGTGTCATATCATCAATATAGTCATTGGTTTTATATTGTCTCCGTAATTACGCAGGGATTTGTCATTCGCTATCTTTAGCAATGATTCATGGTCATTATGAACCTCAGCTGTTGATTGCAGTCGTGATCAATAGACTGATGATCGATAGAGTCTTAAGTCCCTTCTTAAGGGATAATTTTGCTGGTGTGCTTAAAGGGGCAGATCTTTTCAAATAATATAACAGATGCATAATTATCAATACCATTTGTAATGGTCAGATCACTACAAGTTTTATTTATGTTTGCTTGCTATAAAAAGTAAATTTATTGTATTGTGGGTACCATAGTTAATTGTCTTTAGAAGTAAATTGCTTGTGTGTGTGGATTTGTCACTGTTGTTTAACAGTAGTTTAGTCATATTAAGAAGGGTATCAATAACTGACTCGTTGTTTAACAGTAGTTTAGTCATATTAAGTAGGGTATCAATAACTGACTCACAGCTGCTTTCCAGATCTCTTAACCCTTTGCATGCTGGGAAATTTGTCGTCTGCTAAAATGTAGTCTGCTTAATTTCTAAAATTAGCATTTTCTTTGATTTTTTTTAAAAGAATACTATCAGAATAGCAAACAGTTTGGATCCTGATGACACGCCACGTTCTGTGTCATCTCATCTGGATCCAAACTGTTTGCAAAGGCCTTCAAAATCAGGTTCCAGCGCTCAAAGGGTTAAGTAGGGTATCAATAACTGACTCACAGCTTCTTTCCAGATCTCTTAAATAATAATATGGAATACCAGTACATGTGTACTTGGATGTGTTACACTTATTGCAGTCTCTGACAACTGACCTACTTGAATCAAAGTAGACAACAAATAGACACAGAAATAATATAATGACCAATCTCAAGATTATGTTGCTGAGATGGGATTTCAACTCACAAACTCAGGATTGACAATAAGCACGCTACCAACTGAGCCCTCCATACCTGCCGACTGCAAAGGTTTATCTGGGACAACCCTTTACGCACATGTATTAAGCCCTGTTTTTGTAAGCGCACTACCAACTGAGCCCTCCATACCTGCCGACTGCAAAGGTTTATCTGGGACAACACTTTACGCACATGCATTAAGCCCTGTTTTTGTAAGCGAACTACCAACTGAGCTCTCCATACATGCCGACTGCAAAGGTTTATCTGGGACAACACTTTACGAACATGTTTGCATTAAGCCCTGTTTTTGTAAGTGGGCTACCAACTGAGCCCTCCATACCTGCCGACTGCAAAGGTTTATCTGTGACAACACTTTACGCACATGCATTAAGCCCCGTTTTTGTAAGCGGGCTACCAACTGAGCCCTCTAGACCTGCAAAAAAAAACAGAAAATAATAATTCCTATACGAGTGGTGTTTTGGCTATTTTGTCAGTCTTGCAGACAAGAGATGACACAAGTTCAGTATCTGTAAGTGTTTGAATGATTCTCTAAATGGATTCCTAGGAACTGACAAAACAGGACTTAATACATATGCATGAAATGTTGTCCCAGATTAGCCTGTGCAGTCCGCATAAACAGGATTTTCATTAAGAAGAGACTTCCTTTAAACGAAAAATACCATAAAAGTTTACTTAGAAAGTCTAATAAAAATATGCATAATAAAGATCACATAATGTATCCGCTATCGAATCAGATTTCGTGTCTACATGAATGATGCTTCAGATTCATACATGTGACACTTATATGTGCGCTTGTGGGTATCATATTACCTGTAATTTATGTATTTGTACATCCTAGATTTTGTCATGATCTTGCATAAATGACTTTGCAATGCATTCAAGTGGCAAAATGCACTGCATTAAATCACTGTTAAATGAGTTTCATCCATACAATAAACTCATAACTGAATTTCCAGGTTTTGGTTGATTTCAGGTGTGATTCAAAACCAAGATCTGATTAAATTCTTGATTCTGCTGAAAACTTCATTTGAGCCCTGCTCTGTGAAAATGGGGCTTAATGCATGTGCGTAAAGTGTCGTCCAGATAAGCCTGTGTAGTCCGCACAGGCTAATAAGGGACGACACTTTCCGCTTGTATTGTATTTTTCATTTAAAGGAAGACTCTTCTTGACGAAAATCCAGTTTAAACGGAAAGTTTCTTCCCTGATTAGCCTGTGCAGACTGCACAGGCTAATCTGGGACGACAGTTTACGCACATGGATTAAACCCCCTTTTCAAAGAGCGGGTCCCATTTACTTACCACTGGTATTAACATAATTGTTAATGATGTAAAGAAATCCAAATAATGTAGGAATTATAGGGGTTACTTTTGGCAACTTTGGCTTAAGTTGGATACAGTGGTGACGGCTATCGATGCATCTTGAGCAGACAATACTTTTACAAGATGGTGTGCAATGACTATAACATTTTAAGGAAGATATCAGTACTAGACATACAAGGAAGGTTAAGGTTTGTTTGGCTCAATTGTTGGAAGTAGGGGTGCAAGGATATACACGTATATCAGAATACTGCAGTACAATCAAACAGTATATCGTATCAGAATTGTTTTGCTGTATCACAGTATTAATTAAAAATTCTGTTAAACGCCCAGGGCTTTCATTTGACCCGGCACTTAAGATTTTGATTCTCAGATGTTTTGTTTGATTCCATTTAGTTTTTTCACTCATATACCATTTTAATACTAATTCGAGATTTGAACAGGATCAAAAACAAAATGGTGGACATCATGTGATTGTCAGTAATGTCTGTAAATTGTTTGCTGTTTTGTTATTGTTGAGAAATGAAAACAATCCAGGATACAATACTTATCAAGACAATTATTATGCCAGCTGCTAAAATAAATCTTATATTTATTTTTTTAGAATGTGGAAGAAGACACACTGAAAGTGAATGTACAAAAAGCAGAGAACTAAATAAGAATTACTTATTTAAATTTTAATTTAAATAAAATATCTTTGGTAAAAATTGACCAATTCAACCATTCCTGGGTAGATTTTGTGTGTGTAAATATTTTAATGGTACTTTAAATTATAAATAATCTAGCAGTATTTTAATTTGAATAGATAACTATTTAAAGCGGGACTGTACGATTTTGTCAAATATTAATGAATTTTTATTAAATGTGTTAAAAATTAGTATACATATATTTCAATATAAATTAAAATAAAAGTTAAGAAGAAAATGTGTCGAAAAATGCGAAATAAGCCAGATATTTAAATCTGAAATTGAAAATGGCTTCCAGCCAAATTCGCCAGCATATATATAATGCATGTACAATGTGAATCTAAATTTAGTTTAAGTGCAGATTCGTTTATACGACACATAGACACATTTTTATTTCCTAACAAATACGAGTAAAAGTGTCGGCATCGGCTTTAACCAGCGCTAACTTGTCTTTGCTGAATTTTATGAAATTCGTCTTCAATGTATAATTTTTATTGCCAATTTTGTGTCATCGTAACATAATTTTATCAATATATTAAAATTTAACACATATAAAAATCGTACAGTCCCGCTTTAACTT
>VMBQ01001420.1:180159-218605 GCA_007657795.1 Dreissena rostriformis | reverse complement strand
TGGTGAAAAGGTCAAGGTCAATGATGACCTTCAAGGTGCTCTTGTTTCATTTAATATCATATGGGACACAAACTTAAAAGGTATTGAAAATATATTTATAGCATAATATGTGGTTTGTTTTTCCTTTCAGAAATTCCTGCTCAGTATACCAGGTGGGGTGTTTTCCCCAGAGGGAGAGGAGGTTCTGTTGCGGACACTGACCATTGGACACAAGATGGAGCAGTATGATTCCATTCATGAGTAAGGGCGCTTTAAGTAACGCATGTGTTTGTAACTTTACACAAATTGATTAACGACTTACATCCAGGGATTTTTTTTGTGTGAAAAAAGGAGTCACGGACTGCTCAAAATTGTTAAAAAATGAGTCGCAAACTGTTTTTTAATTTTGAAAATTCAAGTTGCAAACTTCTTTAAATTGTGAAAATTTGAGTCGCAAACTTTTTAAATATGTGAAAAACAGCCATTCTCTAAGAAGGAAAAAAAGCCTTGACGTCAGCTTAACCTTGACACGAAAAGAGCAAGGAGGCAGATAACAATCTGACTGATGTACTATAAAAAAATGTGTCATGTTCTGAGAAAACTGGGCATAATGCTTGTGCGTAAATTGTCATCCCAGATTAGCCTGTGCAGTCCGCACAGGCTAATCAGGGACGACAATTTCCGCTTTTATGAAAATTTTTGTTTAAAATAATGTCTCTTCTTAGCGAAAATCCAGTTTAGGCGGAAAGTGTCGTCCTGGATAAGCCTGTGCGGACTGCCCAGGCTAATCTGGGACAACACTTTACGCACATGCAAGTTTTTTTAGAACACGACTCAAATATACAAACAAACAGGTCCTGTAGTTAATGCTTCACATGAAAAAATACAAGGGTTATATCCTGAGTTGTGTGTGCCAGTCTGAAAAAATACTATGATTTTGATTCCTTTTACGTTTGGTTATTAAATCGAATAATTAAAAGAATTTTTTTGAGCCTTTCCTTTGGTGGAACAAGTACTAAGTGTTTATGAGGATCATCAAAATGTTTCTGTAGTCTGGATTTAGCAATTGCAAGACAGACACTGCATTTTTAATTATATTAGTAATTTTGTATTCACAAAATAACATTAAGGAAAGTTTATGAAAAAAACAGACATGATGATGTGTACAAATTAAATGATGAACAATAAACCAATGGAGAAACACTTCTCTAAGCCACTACAATTTATTCAATAGAAAAAATAACTACACTTCAGACCAAGCATGTGCAAGTGCATATTGAAATTTCACTTTGTGAGTTTGGAATGCAATTGAAAATATTCAATTCAACTGTGATACGTTCATAAAATATTTGAAAAACATTTTGTGTTAGAGACAGCTGTTATTTTTGCAGCTGGAAACAAATTCTCTTTCAGCCTTTTTCCTGGAACATAAACACAAATGATTTTTTTAAACCTTGAAATGTGAGATAAAAAAAGTATTTAAAAAATCTAACCAGGGAAAACTGTCCCTGTGGAAATGTTTATTGTTTGAATAATTGACTATTTTGGGCTAAATATTTTGATTTTTTCCTTAAAACTTAAAGGGGTAACCAATTCATATGAGCCTTGCTCTGGGAACACGGGGTTAAATGCATGTGCGTTAAGAGTCGTCCCAGATTAGCCTGTGCAGTCAGCACAGGCTAATCGGGATTAACCATTTCCTCTTTTGTGGTATTTTTTGTTTGAAGGAAATCTCTTCTTATCAAAAATCCAGTTTAGACGTCCCTGATTAGCCTTTGTGGACGGCTGTGTCGACACTGTATGCACTTGCATTAAGCCCAGATTTTTCCAGAACGAACTAAAATGATAATAATAAAAATCAAGAACAGCCCTAACTTACCATGCGTGTTTCAGCTAGAACCACTTGTGCGGTCCTGCCCACCAGCAGCTGCCGTCCCAGCTGTTTGATATATGGGAAAACGGGGATTAAAGCTTGTGCCTAAAGTATATCCCAGATTAGCTCGTGCAGTCAGCAGGACGATACTGTCCGCCTAGAATGGATTTTCGTTAAGAAGAGATTTCATTTTAACGAAATGTTCAATTAAAGCGGAAAGTGTTGTCCCTGATTAGCCTGTGCGGACTGCACAACTGCAACTTACCGTGCATGTTTCAGCTACATCCACTCATGCAGCCCTGCCCACCAGCAGCTGTTGTCCCTGCTGTTTGGTATCTGGTTTACGATGGTGCACAACTCACA
Source organism: Dreissena rostriformis (assembly GCA_007657795.1). Lineage (NCBI taxonomy): Eukaryota > Metazoa > Mollusca > Bivalvia > Myida > Dreissenidae > Dreissena > Dreissena rostriformis. The sequence goes on along the minus strand of VMBQ01001420.1, from coordinate 216,390 downwards.
GCAGAACTACATGTCCACGGAGGCGCTGTCACGCAGTATAGCGGGCAGCATGTTCCATACCTGTGCCATGGACCCTGCTAAGGTAAGTGGTCATAATAAACTAACCCACACAATTTAAGCTTTGTTCTGGGAAAACTGGGCTTAATGCATGTGCGTCAAGTATTGCCCAGATTAGCCTTGCAGTCCGCACAGGCTTATCAGGGACGGCACTTTAAGCTTTTATGGAATTTTTCGTTGAAGGAAGTCTCTTCTAAACAAAAATCCAGTTTAGGCAGAAGGTGTCATCCCTGATGAGCCTTNACATGACTGTGTGAGCCAGTGTCTGTAACATGACTGTGTGAGCCAGTGTCTGTAACATGACTGTGTGAGCCAGTGTCTGTAACATGACTGTGTGAGCCAGTGTCTGTAACATGACTGTGTGAGCCAGTGTCTGTAACATGACTGTGTGAGCCAGTGTCTGTAACATGACTGTGTGAGCCAGTGTCTGTAACATGACTGTGTGAGCCAGTGTCTGTAACATGACTGTGTGAGCCAGTGTCTGTAACATGACTGTGTGAGCCAGTGTCTGTAACATGACTGTGTGAGCCAGTGTCTGTAACATGACTGTGTGAGCCAGTGTCTGTAACATGACTGTGTGAGCCAGTGTCTGTAACATGACTGTGTGAGCCAGTGTCTGTAACATGACTGTGTGAGCCAGTGTCTGTAACATGACTGTGTGAGCCAGTGTCTGTAACATGACTGTGTGAGCCAGTGTCTGTAACATGACTGTGTGAGCCAGTGTCTGTAACATGACTGTGTGAGCCAGTGTCTGTAACATGACTGTGTGAGCCAGTGTCTGTAACATGACTGTGTGAGCCAGTGTCTGTAACATGACTGTGTGAGCCAGTGTCTGTAACATGACTGTGTGAGCCAGTGTCTGTAACATGACTGTGTGAGCCAGTGTCTGTAACATGACTGTGTGAGCCAGTGTCTGTAACATGACTGTGTGAGCCAGTGTCTGTAACATGACTGTGTGAGCCAGTGTCTGTAACATGACTGTGTGAGCCAGTGTCTGTAACATGACTGTGTGAGCCAGTGTCTGTAACATGACTGTGTGAGCCAGTGTCTGTAACATGACTGTGTGAGCCAGTGTCTGTAACATGACTGTGTGAGCCAGTGTCTGTAACATGACTGTGTGAGCCAGTGTCTGTAACATGACTGTGTGAGCCAGTGTCTGTAACATGACTGTGTGAGCCAGTGTCTGTAACATGACTGTGTGAGCCAGTGTCTGTAACATGACTGTGTGAGCCAGTGTCTGTAACATGACTGTGTGAGCCAGTGTCTGTAACATGACTGTGTGAGCCAGTGTCTGTAACATGACTGTGTGAGCCAGTGTCTGTAACATGACTGTGTGAGCCAGTGTCTGTAACATGACTGTGTGAGCCAGTGTCTGTAACATGACTGTGTGAGCCAGTGTCTGTAACATGACTGTGTGAGCCAGTGTCTGTAACATGACTGTGTGAGCCAGTGTCTGTAACATGACTGTGTGAGCCAGTGTCTGTAACATGACTGTGTGAGCCAGTGTCTGTAACATGACTGTGTGAGCCAGTGTCTGTAACATGACTGTGTGAGCCAGTGTCTGTAACATGACTGTGTGAGCCAGTGTCTGTAACATGACTGTGTGAGCCAGTGTCTGTAACATGACTGTGTGAGCCAGTGTCTGTAACATGACTGTGTGAGCCAGTGTCTGTAACATGACTGTGTGAGCCAGTGTCTGTAACATGACTGTGTGAGCCAGTGTCTGTAACATGACTGTGTGAGCCAGTGTCTGTAACATGACTGTGTGAGCCAGTGTCTGTAACATGACTGTGTGAGCCAGTGTCTGTAACATGACTGTGTGAGCCAGTGTCTGTAACATGACTGTGTGAGCCAGTGTCTGTAACATGACTGTGTGAGCCAGTGTCTGTAACATGACTGTGTGAGCCAGTGTCTGTAACATGACTGTGTGAGCCAGTGTCTGTAACATGACTGTGTGAGCCAGTGTCTGTAACATGACTGTGTGAGCCAGTGTCTGTAACATGACTGTGTGAGCCAGTGTCTGTAACATGACTGTGTGAGCCAGTGTCTGTAACATGACTGTGTGAGCCAGTGTCTGTAACATGACTGTGTGAGCCAGTGTCTGTAACATGACTGTGTGAGCCAGTGTCTGTAACATGACTGTGTGAGCCAGTGTCTGTAACATGACTGTGTGAGCCAGTGTCTGTAACATGACTGTGTGAGCCAGTGTCTGTAACATGACTGTGTGAGCCAGTGTCTGTAACATGACTGTGTGAGCCAGTGTCTGTAACATGACTGTGTGAGCCAGTGTCTGTAACATGACTGTGTGAGCCAGTGTCTGTAACATGACTGTGTGAGCCAGTGTCTGTAACATGACTGTGTGAGCCAGTGTCTGTAACATGACTGTGTGAGCCAGTGTCTGTAACATGACTGTGTGAGCCAGTGTCTGTAACATGACTGTGTGAGCCAGTGTCTGTAACATGACTGTGTGAGCCAGTGTCTGTAACATGACTGTGTGAGCCAGTGTCTGTAACATGACTGTGTGAGCCAGTGTCTGTAACATGACTGTGTGAGCCAGTGTCTGTAACATGACTGTGTGAGCCAGTGTCTGTAACATGACTGTGTGAGCCAGTGTCTGTAACATGACTGTGTGAGCCAGTGTCTGTAACATGACTGTGTGAGCCAGTGTCTGTAACATGACTGTGTGAGCCAGTGTCTGTAACATGACTGTGTGAGCCAGTGTCTGTAACATGACTGTGTGAGCCAGTGTCTGTAACATGACTGTGTGAGCCAGTGTCTGTAACATGACTGTGTGAGCCAGTGTCTGTAACATGACTGTGTGAGCCAGTGTCTGTAACATGACTGTGTGAGCCAGTGTCTGTAACATGACTGTGTGAGCCAGTGTCTGTAACATGACTGTGTGAGCCAGTGTCTGTAACATGACTGTGTGAGCCAGTGTCTGTAACATGACTGTGTGAGCCAGTGTCTGTAACATGACTGTGTGAGCCAGTGTCTGTAACATGACTGTGTGAGCCAGTGTCTGTAACATGACTGTGTGAGCCAGTGTCTGTAACATGACTGTGTGAGCCAGTGTCTGTAACATGACTGTGTGAGCCAGTGTCTGTAACATGACTGTGTGAGCCAGTGTCTGTAACATGACTGTGTGAGCCAGTGTCTGTAACATGACTGTGTGAGCCAGTGTCTGTAACATGACTGTGTGAGCCAGTGTCTGTAACATGACTGTGTGAGCCAGTGTCTGTAACATGACTGTGTGAGCCAGTGTCTGTAACATGACTGTGTGAGCCAGTGTCTGTAACATGACTGTGTGAGCCAGTGTCTGTAACATGACTGTGTGAGCCAGTGTCTGTAACATGACTGTGTGAGCCAGTGTCTGTAACATGACTGTGTGAGCCAGTGTCTGTAACATGACTGTGTGAGCCAGTGTCTGTAACATGACTGTGTGAGCCAGTGTCTGTAACATGACTGTGTGAGCCAGTGTCTGTAACATGACTGTGTGAGCCAGTGTCTGTAACATGACTGTGTGAGCCAGTGTCTGTAACATGACTGTGTGAGCCAGTGTCTGTAACATGACTGTGTGAGCCAGTGTCTGTAACATGACTGTGTGAGCCAGTGTCTGTAACATGACTGTGTGAGCCAGTGTCTGTAACATGACTGTGTGAGCCAGTGTCTGTAACATGACTGTGTGAGCCAGTGTCTGTAACATGACTGTGTGAGCCAGTGTCTGTAACATGACTGTGTGAGCCAGTGTCTGTAACATGACTGTGTGAGCCAGTGTCTGTAACATGACTGTGTGAGCCAGTGTCTGTAACATGACTGTGTGAGCCAGTGTCTGTAACATGACTGTGTGAGCCAGTGTCTGTAACATGACTGTGTGAGCCAGTGTCTGTAACATGACTGTGTGAGCCAGTGTCTGTAACATGACTGTGTGAGCCAGTGTCTGTAACATGACTGTGTGAGCCAGTGTCTGTAACATGACTGTGTGAGCCAGTGTCTGTAACATGACTGTGTGAGCCAGTGTCTGTAACATGACTGTGTGAGCCAGTGTCTGTAACATGACTGTGTGAGCCAGTGTCTGTAACATGACTGTGTGAGCCAGTGTCTGTAACATGACTGTGTGAGCCAGTGTCTGTAACATGACTGTGTGAGCCAGTGTCTGTAACATGACTGTGTGAGCCAGTGTCTGTAACATGACTGTGTGAGCCAGTGTCTGTAACATGACTGTGTGAGCCAGTGTCTGTAACATGACTGTGTGAGCCAGTGTCTGTAACATGACTGTGTGAGCCAGTGTCTGTAACATGACTGTGTGAGCCAGTGTCTGTAACATGACTGTGTGAGCCAGTGTCTGTAACATGACTGTGTGAGCCAGTGTCTGTAACATGACTGTGTGAGCCAGTGTCTGTAACATGACTGTGTGAGCCAGTGTCTGTAACATGACTGTGTGAGCCAGTGTCTGTAACATGACTGTGTGAGCCAGTGTCTGTAACATGACTGTGTGAGCCAGTGTCTGTAACATGACTGTGTGAGCCAGTGTCTGTAACATGACTGTGTGAGCCAGTGTCTGTAACATGACTGTGTGAGCCAGTGTCTGTAACATGACTGTGTGAGCCAGTGTCTGTAACATGACTGTGTGAGCCAGTGTCTGTAACATGACTGTGTGAGCCAGTGTCTGTAACATGACTGTGTGAGCCAGTGTCTGTAACATGACTGTGTGAGCTCTACGTTCATAGCAGCACTGTGTTGGTTGTTGTTGTACCCCCTGTGTACATGTACAATGCATGCCACATTACGTTTGCATGTTCATTTAGGATTGAAGGCTCTCCACGCGTTTGTTCAGTTTTTGTTGGCGGAGGGTTTCAGATCGGGATTCCACCCGTGTCGACATGGTAAGACCCTTCCATTTACTTCCAGAGTCTATGGGCTGGACTAAACATGTGCATTTTTTTTTATTGAATTATATATATATATGATGACAATTTACGCACAAGCATTATGCCCAGTTTTCTCAGAACACGACACATATATCAAATACCCATTGAGGATTCTCATGAAATGTGACTGCAATATTGAGGCCATTGAGACGATGTGCAGAAGGCCTGAGTCAGTCATGCCAGCTCAAGGTCAAGGATAATCTTCATGGTCAAAAGTTTAAGCCTTTATGGTGTTAGGTCCATTTTTCTTTGACCCAATAAACACTTTTCATGAAACTTGGCCACAATTGTGTAGGTTATTTGAATGATGCGCTGAACGTACGAGTCAGCCACGCTGGCTCTAAATCAAGGTCACCACGTCAAGGTCAAAACACTCTTGGTGGGGGATATAGCTGTCTCTTGGAATGACAGGCTTTAAATGACAGGCTTTATTGACAATGGGCTCAAAATGTTGCCTTAAAGCATCTAGTCTTAATTATTCATTTATTTTTTATTAGGTTAGTTTGATAGTATGTTAACACTTGAGGTTTTTACCTAGCATATTTTCATGTTTATTTATTTTATTTTCTTGCATTATGTGCAGTTTCAAGGGGTAACTTTCTTATGCTTCTTTTTTCTAGTACCGGTACATTTATTTTTCGTTTTGTTCAAACGTTATGCTTTGTAAATTTTCTTACTTTAATAATGGGTTCAGTTTTAGCATGTTTTATAATTTATTTTTCTGTACTTTTTATGCCCCCTTCTTCGAAGAAGAGGGGGTATACTGTTTTGGCCTGTCTGTCTGTCTGTCATTGTGTGTGTCTGTATGTCTGTCACAAAACTTTAACCTTGGTCATAACTTTTGCAATATTGAAGATAGCAACTTGATATTTGGCATGCATGTGTATCTCATGGAGCTGCACATTTTGAGTGGTGAAAGGTCAAGGTAAAAATTAAAAAAAAAATAAAAGCAGCGCATTAGGGGGCATTGTGTTTCTGACAAACACATCTCTTGTTTCTTAATGATAACACTAAATGAAATAACAACAGGTACAATGATTTTAGAAGAGAGAATTACCCAAAAATTTAATAAAAACCAACACAGGTGGATTGGTCCATTTATTCTGATTTTAAATTCATACAACACTTTGAATATAATTTTTTTATTAAATGTTATTAAATGTTATGTCATAAATATTATAAACTTTTAATATGAAGATATGAAGTGTTGCCATTATGTGCAAGTATTTTCAGGTATTTTCTCTTTTGGTATGTTTCTATCTAAAGTAATTGAACATTATTCATTTATTCATTGTTAATTTTTCATGAAAAGTAGTTTCATTTATTTATTGTTAATATTTCTAAGCACAAAAAGATTTTTCATAAAACTAGTGTTCAGACCAGCCTATGGGCAGGGGAGGCAACCAGAAAGGAGCAGAGTTTAGTCCCTTGCTTTTACTCCAGATATTTTGCCATTGTACCTTCTGCTTGCAAGCTAATGCAGTCCAACCAATGAGGCAGTCTATTTATGTCTAAATAATGGACATGAGGTTGGTTCCAACTTCTGCCTGGCCCAGCAGTTTCTCCCAGCTTTGTTTTTTATGCCCCCTTTTGAAAAAAAAAGGGGGTTTATTTTTTGCCTTTCTGTCTGTCTGTCGGTCTGTCTGTCATACTGTCTGTCTGTCTGTCCAAAACTTTAACCAATATTAAAGTTTTGTCATAACTTTTGCAATATTGAAGATAGCAACTTGATATTTGGCATGCATGTGTATCTCATGGAGCTGCACATTTTGAGTGATGAAAGGTCAAGGTCATCCTTCAAGGTCAAAGGTAAAAAAATAATAATCAAATTGGCGCATTAGGGGGCATTGTGTTTCTGACAAACACATCTATTGTTCCTCCTTGCTGTGGCTAGCGTACAGTGTGACTGGGGGGAGGGGCTGGCTTCGGATGTTGTGTGAATAATATTGTGATGTTCGAGACCAGATCTATAAAGTGAAATGACCAATGCAACTTGGAGATCATGAGAATTTCCCAGTGGATAACTGTGAATCTATGACTGTGTTGACTTATATTTTATCCTGGTAAACAAACGTCAATGGCTGCATAATTCAATACATTAATGTGTCATGTTCTGAGAAAACTGGACAAAATGCATATGCGTAAAGTGTCATCCCAGATTAGCCTGTGCAGTCCACACAGGCTATTCCGGGACGACACTTTCCGCCTAAACTGGATTTTCGCTAAGAAGATACATCATTTAAACGAAATATTCCATGAAAGCGGAAAATGTTGTCCCTGATTAGCCTGTGCGGACTGCACAGGCTAATCTGGGATGACAATTTACCGACAAGCATTATGCCCAGTTTTCTCAGAACACGACACTAATTGCCAACCTTAGGACACACAACTGTTTGGTGTTGCCTAAGATTTCTGTCTACTCATTAATTTTCTGACTTGTTCATAGGAGCCGCAACATGGGAAAAAGGGTGTTATGCCATTTGCCGCGCATGTCATGCAAGGTTTTGTGGTCTCATTAGCAGACAGGGCGGCTCCTGTCCGGACTGTGCATATGTCATAAGACCTATTTTCGCATGTTGCGGCTCCTTTTTCAGTCTTTACAACTTCAATTAAGATTATATACATAACTACTACTGCTAAAAAAGAAGGTATGGTCTGATATGATTATAATATTGCTTCCATTGTTCCATGTTATTATTCCAATGATATATCATGTGTTGAGGTCCTATGATATTGTATATATGTGTCGTGTTCTGAGAAAACTGGGCAAAATGCATGTGCGTAAAGTGTTGTCCCAGATTAGCCTGTGCATTTCGCACAGGCTAATCCGGGACGACACTTTCCGCCTTAACTGGATTTTCACTATAAGAGACATCATTTAAACAAAAAATTGCATAAAAGCGGAAATTGTTGTCCCAGACAGGCTAATCTGGGATGACAATTTACGCACAAGCATTATGCCTAGTTTTCCCAGAACACGACACATATGTGGTCTGTAGGAAGTCATACCCTATCTTATGGTCTGTAAGATCTCTTGACTGGTACATCCATCGGCTTTATTTTCTGTAATTGTGGGTGATTGTTTTAGCTTGAAATGTCTTTGGAAATTGCTTAAGGTTTTTATATTCTTAGCATTGTTTGAACAGCTTTTAAACGTATTAAAAGTGTATCAGTATTACAACAATTATTAAGCGTTGTTCGAACAGATTTATAGCGTACTAATACTAAAAGTGTATCATATGTAACATAATATGTAAACGCGTTACCAGACATGCTTATCCCTTTGCATGCTGGGAAATTTGTCGTCTGCTAAAATGTCGTCTGCTGAATTTCTAAAATTAGCATTTTCTTCGAATTTTTTCAAAGAATACTATCAGAATAGCAAACAGTTTGGATCCTGATGAGACGCCACGTTATGTGGCGTCTCGTCTGGATCCAAACTGTTTGCAAAGGCCTTCAAAATCCGGTTCCAGCGCTCAAAGGGTTAAATATGTTGAAAATCATGTTGTAAACATGCTTCATGTTGCAGTAGTAGGATGCACAGTATATCCAATACATCAGTCTTTATAGAAAAAATTATTGCAGACTGATTTATTTTTTATTTGAAAGGAAATTTTGCAGACTGATAAATGTGAAATGTTGTGTTTAATAAATCTAATAACAAAAATGGAGAAGTAATTCCGTCTCCTATGACGTTGCAAAATTGTGCAAAAATGCACATTGTAGACAAAGCACTTGCAGATTGGGCGTTTGCTGTGTAAAATTGTTACAGCAACTGTTTAACATTGATACCTTTGATAGAACATTGATTAACCAATGTTTTACCACACATTTTCTTTTTTTCAACCCCAGAACGTGTCTACATAATTGAAAAAAATCTGATACCTGCATTTTCATAGTAGAGAAAGACATTTTCATTTATTTAGAGTGTGGGTGATCAACCCAGAAAACGTTCAGAATTTGTTTTTGACCCACTTACTTAGTAAGTCTGTTTCATACCAACATGATTAAAGGTCACACTGACACAATTTATGGAGTGTTCTGAGAAAACTGGGCAACATGCTTGTGCGTAAAGTGTCATCCCAGATAAGCCTGTGCAGTCCGCACAGGCTAATCCGCGATGACACTTTCCGCCTAAACTGGATTTTCGCTAAGAAGAGACAACATTGAAGTGAAAAATTCCATAAAAGCGGAAATTGTCGTCCCTGATTAGCCTGTGCGGACTGCACAGGCTTATCTGGGATGACATTTTACGCACAAGCATTATGCCCAGTTTTCTCAGAACATGACACATTTTAGAAAAACTTTCTCTCTGTTTGGTTTGTTCAGCATGTAAAAGGATAGAAACCCAGAAAGCTGCACACATATAAAAAATGGAGTATTTTGTTTATTATACTTGTATACATGTATCAGTTGCAAATTACTCTGCAATGTCTGTAAACCCAGAAGAAACATGCACGCTTAATCCTTGCAAATCCTGTATATACAATTCATATGTTGCTGTGATTGTAATGTAAATGACCACTCGCCAGCTGTCAATCAGACCAATATAATAGCCATTCAGGTACTGCTTTATCACAACCACATGGTTAAACAAATGAATAATTTCCTAGTTACATAAGTATACAGTCGAAACTGAAAACAGCGGTCAGTCAAGGGAAATGACCAAAGTGACCGTTGTAGACAGGTGGCCGTTGTTTTAAGATGACCACTTTTTAGATCGTTGGTCAGTTGGTAGTATTGCTTGGTCGTTACCCCACCCAGTCGTTTCGTTTCGTAAACATAGCTAATTTAAAAAAGGCTTATTGCCGATAAATTAGTATAACATAAACTATTTATAGTGAATACTACAAATTAATATCTAATAAATTGATTTAAATTCATACCTATTCTTAAACGTATGAGTTTATAAACGATAATAATGTTGTTTACTCATGCATCTCTTTAATTCGGTTAATCCGACATTTCGTATTATGTTCATTGGAAGATATTTTTACCTAACGGTTGGCATGTGTCAATGACGTCACGTCCGCAAAAGTAATAGCGTATCGCTGTTATAAACCGAAAGTACGGCATAACGATATCGTTCTCATGTAAAAGAATCCAAAAGTTTTTAACAGACGTTTTACGTGACAAAATGTCATCTTCCATAAATGCTGAAAGTTTGTTACAAAAGTTGCAATTCGATACCCGTTGTGCCACAATAAACGATCACTAATCCTTTTATCACCTTCTTATAATAACACACGCTAGATAAGTGTTGTTATTCACACCTTATCAGCAATAAAGATCTATTGATTTTGTCACGCGCTATTACTATGGCGTTATGACTGGGCCGCTAATTGCTACCAATACACATTGTTATTGTAACTTGCACATGCAATCAGAAATTAAATCGTCGCTAAGTCGTTATCATTTATGAGAACATTTCCCGATAAAATTAACGGATCATCCTCATGCCGTCATAATTCATACACATGAAAATGTACTGATAATAGAAAGCAATTATCAAATAATCAAAGGCAGTTACCGCAATCAGATTCTTTACCCGCAAAATAGACGCACAATAGACGCTATGACGTCAAAGGTAAAATACAACAACGCAGATTGATTTGTGTGTTTACGTTTCGAAACTCGAAACGACTGACTTGTGACCGTTGTTTTGAGTTCAAAAATGACTTTGGGAGTGAAATATACTGACCGTTGGCCGTTATTTCGAGTTGACCGTTATTCCGAAGTGTAATATAGAGTGATTTTCGTCGGGGGGAGTCCAGACTGACCGTTGTATGTAGTTGACCGTTATTTCGAGTTGACCGTTAGGCCAGTTTCGACTGTATATGAACAATGTTCTGGGAAAAGTGGGCTAACTGCATGTGTGTAAATAGTCGTCCCAGATTAGCCTGTGCAGTCCTTAACGCACCTGAATTTAGCCCAGTGTTCCCAGAGTTAGGCTCATAACATTATTAACCCTTTGCATGCTGGGTAATTTTTCTTCTGCTACAATGTCGTCTGCTGAATTTCTAAAATTAGCATTTTCTTCGATTTTTTTTCAAAGAATACTATCAAAGTAGCAAACAGTTTGGATCCTGATGAGACGCCACGTTCTGTGGCGTCTCATCTGGATCCAAACTGTTTGCAAAGGCCTTCAAAATTCGGTTCCCGCACTGAAAGGGTTAATGGATGGAATGATAAATAATTTGGTGACTGGTCAATGTTACGTGGCTTTATGTGCCAGCTTTGGTTTCTGTTTAATATGTAATATCACCAATAGTATGGTATTTCATTTTATTATTATATCCACGTTATTCTGTTAATTTTAATGATATAATTATTGTATAGACATGTATGTTATCATATTTGTGCTTATTTTTTATAGATGTTTAAGTGTGCATTTTCTAAATTTTTTCATTTATTTTTGCAATGAAAGTACCGGTATGTCCGTTGGCACAAAAACACAAGATCAAAATTGGATGGTTGTCATAAAGTGTTTGAGCAAGTTTGGTCACTCATGTGCTACCTGTTGTGAAATGTTCATGTTTGTAGTACTTATGACTTTTTTAGCTCACCTGAGCACAACTTGCTTATGGTGGTGTTTTGTTATTGCCTTAACTAGAGCTCCAGTAAGTGTGGTTAAGGATAAGTTTATTTGCTTGTCACGAAAACATGAAGCCTCCCTAAAAAAACTCATCTATTCAATTTTTACCTAGTTTTCTCTGTAAAATAAACATATACATGTTACAGCTTGTAAGTATGTTAACTCCACATATTTCAAAACCGTTCTTGAAATAATAATTGTTAACTGAGCAGTTTACTTGCCCTCTATTTTCAGCAATCTCAGAAGAGAAGTACGTGGACATAGCGTTGTCACGGTTACGCTCAAGTCGAGAGGCAGACTCAAGTCGCGGGGACTCGAGCGGCGACGGTTATGACTCCCGCGACATGGACCAGGAGGCTGAGATGACAAGGGAGAGCAATCTGCTGGTCACTTCCACCGTCTCAGTTCCAGAAGTGTCCTTAGTTCCCTCCCCTGAAGTCAGCAAGGTAACACTGGGAATGATTAGACATTGTGATTTGTCATGGTTTATAAGGGTCAGCCAGAGTGGATTAAAACATTCACACCAGAATTGCAGTAGAGTTTGTTTTTTTCTTAAGAGCAACAATAATGCAAATGCTATTTATTGGAATTGTAAATTATATCTCATTATTAATATTCTTTTGTGTTAAGTGTTTTGTCATTTATTGAACATTTTTTTGTCTTTGTGTGCTATATATCCATAGCGTATAGACTCATAGAGTGTGAAGTCACATTTAGGAAACATTATATTTATTAATGTACCAATGACCCGGATTAGTTGATTGCCCATAAGTCAAATTTTCATTTTCGGTCGGATTTGCTAGTTTTCACTAAGAAGATACTTTCTTTAATTGAAAAATACAGGAAAGGTTAGTGTCATCCTTGATAAGCCTGCACAGGCTTATCTGGGAAGACACTTAATGCACATGCATTAAACCACGTTTTCTCTGATTGATGCTCTCTTTTTAATTCTCATTTTGCGGATCCTTTTGACACCGCCATGTTTGAACATGATCATATGCCATTGCAGAGGCCGAAGTCAGTAGAGAACAGTCTGAATGAAGCTCACAACAACACTCTTCCAAAGCCAAGCCTCAGTCGCTACAACTCTGTGAAGCGTAAGCAGCTCGAGCGCCTGCGCCAGCGCTCAGACTGGTTCCTCGGGCCCAGCACGATGAGCAGCCCGAGCATCAACAAGGGCAGCAGCCCAGTCATCCACATTGAGAATGTCTTCTGTAGCCCTCCCCACTCAGCACCACCCACGCACGAACCCATCCGAGCGAAAACTTCAGGCCCCATGCACGAACCTATCCGAGCGAAAACTTCAGGTAACTCAGGGAAGTCCGTAACACGTTCTTCATCCGATGGGGCCGTGCTTGACGGGATATCGGACCAGGGCAGCGTCTGTAGCGACATCACCAGTCGAAGCGAGAGTCCCGCATCTGAGCCTGCTGCACGGTCGGCAGCCATGTGCATTCATAGGGACATCGTACACGCTCAGACAATGGAGGACGTACATATTGACTATGACGATGATGACGAGAAGGAGAATGAAATGGTTGGGGTCAGAGACGATGACTTGACCGAGTCAGAAATATGTTATTTTATGGTAGAGCGTAAATATGGCGAGTCTAAGTCTTAGCAAGGACTCGGTGTCTCCAACATATCTCAACCGTGTGCTCAGTGATGTGTGCGCGAGGTCTGTCGTGCTGTATGCTGTATCGCATTGCCCGTTTCATTGACACACACACACAGTGTGCTTGGGCATCGCCATTTGTTTCAGTGTATGTGTGTGTGTTGATTTTCTGTTTTTCATCAGCGTTGTTTTTATTCTCTGTGTTTGTGTTTCATATTTATGCAAAGTTCTGCATTATTATGCTGATGACAATTTACAGCATTGATGGCATTCAATCCTTAAGTGAGTTTTACTTTTATTCATACATTAGTACAGTACAGACACCGCGTACTTAAACAAACGCCACTCGCCGCGGTGTTCATCTCACTGTGTTCGCTTACCAATATGAACACCGTGATGGGTGTTAAGATCAAATGTCGCTGGGGCCGTTTGCCATAATTAAATGTAACGTGGTGTTCATCATGTTCGCTAAAAATAAAATAATTGAACATAAACGTACGGTATTGATCCATTTCATTTAAAAGGGATAATGAATAAATAAAGTCTATTTTTCTGTTTATGGCAAGTCAGTACCAATTTGCAGAAAGAATCTACCGAGCGTTTGAATGTTATAGGTGTCATTTGGTGTCTAAACAAATTAACAAATGATTACGAACTATCACAATTGAATTCAGTTCAATCAGGTTTTTCGCGCCTTTACGGTTTCTAGTTTACACAAAGTGCAACAAACAATACACCCACATGCTCAACACTCTGCGATGGTAAGAGCTTGACGTCATCAGCTTACAGCGGGTGACACCCATGGCAACGTCTTTTCACGAACAATCACATTTAATAAAAAAAAATCCTTCTAAACTTAACATAATAATTACCTTGCAATCAAATTCCAGTTAAAAAAAACAACAACAAAAACCAGTTAAATACACAAGTCTTTGACAATCACAACAGCGTTACCGAATGACATCAATTAAACCTATCCCTCTGCAAGCGGTTATTTACATTAACACCCATCAATGCTGTCGGCAAACATCAAAGGCGTTTGATGTTTGGGGCTTATTTCTAGGAGTTAAAACTGTAAATTTATAACACAGTCAGCAAGTGACAATTTCAATAGGCATTAAATCAACACTACATTATCGGCAGCTTGCACGTACTGTTAGATCCAGCATTAATGCATTAGCTCCATAGAGGATGCTATGTGTGAAATCTATCAGAGATTTTACTGCAGTAGTTGTATTGTGTGTGAGGAAATAATGTGTGTTTGCTGGAATTTAAATGGGGGTTGCTTCACAGGTATTCTTTGTTAATGGATTGACTTCAAAATTAGGTCGAAATTAATTTCGCCTATCTCTTTGTTGTTAAAAAGGGCAATTGCATTGATTTACACCATAACGATAGTGTGCAATCGCGGCGATTTCAGGTGTTCGCCGAACACCGCGGAATGTCACCCATCGGGAAAAGTGAACACCGTGGACAGGCGTTTTTGTTTAAGTATGCAGTGTCTGTACTGTAATTTAGGTAGAAAATTTTAATTCTTTAAAGAAAAAAATTCTTGCGTTTTACAATAATATTAGCTTCAAAGATGTGAACAATGTTTTAGAAGCCCATTTTCATTTTTGATGGGTCCATGAAGTCAAAACTTCTGTGCACAAACTTTCGAAAACTTCAAACATGTTTTAAGTATGCCTTAAGGGCAAACTACACATGTATTGAATAAAACTTTGATTTGTTCAAAGTTTGAAATATCTTTTGACATTGAAAATTTGCATTTATCACTATAAATATCAGTTTTGAAAACTGATTTCAAGCCCTTGCTAATTTTAATAAACTGATAATAAAATAAAAACTGAAGTCATGAAAAGGGTTCCAGTTGCTTTGGTAAATGGCAATATATGCAGAAGAACTTGATGAATTCATGGTATGAAATATGATCTTCCAATGGGTTGTATATTTTGTATAACCTTTCAAAAAAAAGGAAATCTTCATGGGTTGAAATATTTGTTATTGTAACACAAGTCTTGCTATGTTCAAAGGTTGACTTACCAGTTCAACGTCAAAGGTTGACTTACCAGTTCAATGTCAAAGAACCTTTGGTGATGGCAATAGCTAGTGACACATTTTAACCCTTTGCATGCTGGGAAATTTGTAAAATCAGCATTTTCTTTGATTTTTTTTCAAAGAATACTATCAGAATAGCAAACAGTTTGGATCCTGATGAGACGCCACGTTCTGTGGCGTCTCATCTGGATCCAAACTGTTTGCAAAGGCCTTCAAAATTGGGTTCCAGCACTGAAAGAGTAAAATCATACAATATTTACACAATATATTTTGAATAATATTTATTCGTCATTTATTCATTGTATTCCCTTAAGTTTTACAGTTTATGTGCAATTTAAAATCATAATTGAAAATTAATGTCTCGTATTTATACATAAAATTGCCCTTCATAAAAGTTGACTATGTATTTATAATTATAGAAGATAGTTTCATCTATATAAATTTTAAAATTTATTGATATTGTATGTCTCTCAATCATATTTAGTGTTAACATATTTACCATAATTAACAATATCTTCTAACAAACTCTGAATTTGCAAATGTAGAACTTGTCTTAATGTTCCCAATTGTTTTCCATGATATATTTGAATGTACAGCAAATATTGAATAAATCAATTTGAAAATGTAGATATTCCACTTCATTTAATTTTTAAATGTAACTGGTTTTCTTATTGATAGTTTAAACTTATTTATTTTAGCTCAACTGCATCGAAAGCCTAAGGCTTATTTGAAATGCTCTTTGAGTCCGTTTCCTGGGACTAGAACCAGTTCTTGGTGATAGTCAGTACATTTTGCTAATGAATGATAAAAAAAGTTGACACTTCAAGCTAGTTAAATGCAATTTTATTATTTAAATTAAAAAATATTTGCTGTTATTTGCTGTTGTTAATGCTATGTGAAGAACATTGATAATGATTCTGAGTAAGTCTATAGGGCTTTATTGTTATTATGCATTGAATATTTACTAAATGTAGTGTTTTTTTTTCTTTAAGGTTCCATGTTTCATGTTAATAGTTAAGATTTCAATTGTTCCAGTTAAAATGTTGGTGTTTATTAAAAAAATTGTTTATGTGTTAAGTATTTTAACAATAATATTACCATGGTTACTACATTAAGTGACATGTAATACCTATGACTTGTATGGTACAATTTTATCAGGTAACTTGTTTCATAAAGTTCTTCTTGCTTAAAACACTTTTGTAATAATCAAAATACTGTGCAGAAAAGTAAATTTTTGTTTACAAAGTATAACTTATTTTCTTTTCAAATTTCNACAGGCTAATCTGGGATGACAATTTACGCACAAGCATTTAGCCCAGTTTTCTCAGAACGCGACACATTTCAATTTTCAAGTATTTAAGAGGTATGGTGAATGCAAGATACATTGTGTACGTGTGTTTTGACCAATAGAATGTCTTTGTCATATTAAAGGAATACGCTACAAATAATGTTTTCTTAGCTAGACCTCAATAATATACTAACATGCCATTCAGAAATGTTCTAGGATATAAGGTGAAAGTGTTGGATGGACATTGGCTTTTACTCACAGGCTCCGAGAGTGAAACTGAAGTTTATTGAGCCGCGTTCTGGCAATACTGGGCTTAATGCAAGTGCATAAAGTGTCATACCAGATTAGCCTGTGCAGTCTGCACAGGCTAATTAAGGATGACACTTTCTGCTTAGGCTGGATTTTTGTTTTCGAAACGCCTTCAACAAAATACACCATAAAAGCGGAAGTGTCTTCCCTTATTAGCTAAATAGTATTGTTGAACTCTACAAACTTTGTTTCGAATACAGGCCCTGTGGTCAAAACTGGCCACGAGGTATGGTCCAATACAGGCCCTGTGGTCAAAACTGGCCACAAGGTATGATCCAATACAGGCCCTGTGGTCAAAACTGGCCAAAACGTATGGTCCAATACAGGCCCTGTGGTCAAAACTGGTCACAACGTATGGTCCAATACAGGCCCTGTGGTCAAAACTGGCCAAAACGTATGGTCCAATGTTTTATTGTTACAATTTGCTACATTTGGCATCTGGGGTATTCACCACTATTGTAACAATTTCTAGTTAAGTTTTATTTTATGTATTTATCACATGTATTATTTAATTAGATCTTTGAATCAGTCTTTTTATTTATTGATTTTCAATCTGGGTGTCATTTGAAATGTTAATTCATGCTTTATACTTGTTAAGTGTTTTGTTAACATGTTATATATCAGAAATCTCTATATTTTTGGTGCAAAAATGTATTGATTTTCAAACACAATTATAAAAATATGGAGCTTTAAAATAGTATTTAATTATATTTTGTTACTGGTGGATAAATGGTATATGAAAATGGTATACCAAAACTGCTTTTAGCTATGTGTGTTCCCAAAATTTACATGTTCTTAATAGCATATTTTCTTTAGAAAGCGTTTTATTTTTATAGCAAACATAATCTGTCTACCTTATTTATTCAATAGGTATAAACGTAAAGTTAAATGTAATTTTTTTCTTTGTTACTTGCCATTTCATATGTTTCAAGCATTTGCTAATTTATTTAAGTTTCCTTTACATGTATTTTTGTACCAATGGTTGTACATGATGGTTGTACATGCGTTTAATTTGTGTTTTATCTTCTTAAAACTACAGTCCGAGTAAGACAAATTTTACTTATTTAATAGTTTATTTTTGCAATGGCCAATATTCTTTTATTAAAATATTTGACCAGTCACTGTTAAAGAAATCTGTACTTGCTTAGTTTATTCATTTTGTGTATTTTTTACTGTGTTTTATTTTTTTTTACAAAATTTAGTATGTTAAAGTGATCGACATGTGTGTCGTGTTCTGAAGCATAGATTATAAATTTATAATCAGTATACATGTATAAGTTTCAGTTTTGGTGGTCATGAAAATAAACATGGTAGGTTTTAACTTTATTATTTTTAGAAATAAAGTATTAAAACTGATACATTTGGAGTAAAATGGACAATCTGTCTCCAACTTCAGCTAAGAACTGTATGATAATGTTTAAGTTTATTATTTAAAAACCAGTGTTAAGCATGACAATTGATGTCAGATACATCCACTTGTTCATGAGCGTTGTTTTATCATGAAGAAGGTTGCAAGGTTGTTGTTTGTTTCTTATCGTCATTTCTTAAGTATTTAATATGCCAGACTTCTGGCATAATGTTCTTTTCAAATTGTTTTTGAAGTAAACCTTCTAAAACAGATATCTTTTGTTGTTGTTGTTTCATGAATTTTTAACCCTTTCCCTGATAGATGCGTATAATCCTGAGTTTATCGATTCCCCGATACATACGTTTATGACCGTCCTTAGCGATTACCACATACATGCGAAAATTCCCGTCTCTATCCATTACCCGATAATCCCGTATACTTCCGATTTCCATTTTGAAATGCAAATTCTGGTAAATATTGTAAGCCGAGCGGTATCGATGATGTTGCATTTTATTTATTCAGAACTCAAACGCATTAAAAAGAAGTCAGGATGGTTTCTGTAACTATTTATTTATTAGGGCAGAAGCTTAACGTTTGCCATATAAACAGTACTATGAGTGGTTAATTAAACAACAAGTATGATATTAACTATTTGAACAGCAGTTCAGATTAAATAAAGCGATGAAATCAGTCGTCACTCTTTATAGTTATTCTAAATAGTATTTAATGCAGATGCAAAATGTCAGTTAGAACTAGTTAGAACTATGACGTACAGATGTAGATTAAACGTAGGTAAGTGAGTCGTATATGTTAGTGTTTACCTTTGTTGGCTTTTGACATCTTAAATGGGTTGTTAAGTAATGAGCGACTATTCTGGGTCAAGTCACTACTGACTAGTGAGTTACGACTGACTTCATCATCAACCACAGCTCTATTTATAAGCAGTTGCTGAGGCTGGGCGTTGCTGGCGACCAATCAGAGCCAGACTTTCATGAAAGTATTTAACTATGTAAAACGGTTTAAGCAACATTAACAACATTTGCATAAACAGCATTGCAAGTCTAACAAGAAAGCATTACATCAATAAAAAGCTCAGAAAATATTATGCATAACTATACAATGCTTTCATTACATTTCTCAATCATAATAATAATATTTCATCTAACACATAGTGAAAGCAATGCGAAAGCATTGCGCGAAAATACTTGAAATAGTTCCCCACCAGCATTAATATCTGACAGGACTACTAGCTGTATAAGTAACATTGTAACAATAAAACAGTTAACAGGTCATAATACTACACATAAACATTGGGAAAACACATTTCTTCGATAAGATATAACTTATTCGCGTAGAATTAACTTGCTATGTCATAACCTTCGACATTGCAAATGGCGGACATTTTGGAACATTTAACCCGCGTTCGATTCAATGCTGGCGATTCAAATTACAAGTAATGGATATTCAATAATGGAGAAAGCATTAACTGGATTTAACAAACATTTGATAATGGTTGTTAAACCAGATAACAACAAGGAAAATTTGGATTATTAAAGTTAAACAGGTAAGGCATTCTTAAGTGTACATATTTCGGACGTGTATAGTATTCGGATACAGGGTATTACACTTCCCCCACCTTAAAGACATAAACTTCTCCTGAAGTTTGAAGTAAAAATTTAAACTTACAGATATATACAAATTTGAAATGAAAGAATAACAATTACTGAACAATTAACACATTAATAACAATGCATAAATAACACTACATTTCTGTTTCAGGTACAATCAAGTCTTCTCAGTGCTTTGATTTCAGACACAGTTTATGAAGCTCACCCTAGTTTGCAGACTCAAGAACAATTATGCAAGAACTAGTATCACGTAAATGTATTTGTTTTACCCAATTAAAGGTTACGTTCTTTAACAAAAAAAAGTCAATAAAAGTTATTTATTGAAAACAGAATATCTCAAAATATTATTTTAAAACACTTAATTACACATAAACATTTAATCAATTACCATACTTACAATATAGTATGAGCTCATACTTTAAACTCACACACAATAATGTCTATGCAAATAATTAATCAATTTTGAAATGTCAGTTCGCGAGGCATCAGCAAACTGGCACATGGCATCAGAGATCACAGGCAGGATTGGAACGAAACGTCAGAAGGCAGGAACAGAGCATCAGGACAGCAACAGGGCATCAGGGTCTTTGGCAGGGCGTCGGTTAACTGTCAGGGCAGCAAGGCAACAGGACATCGGAATCAGGGCAGCAAGGTAGCAGGACATCAAAATCAGGGCAGCAAGGTAACAGGACATCGGAATCAGGGCAGCAAGGTAACAGGACATCGGAATCAGGGCAGCAAGGTAACAGGACATCGGAATCAGGGCAGCAAGGTAACAGGACATCGNTGCTTTGACCTATAGACATCTAGACACACTGCTTTGACCTATAGACATCTAGACACACTGCTTTGACCTATAGACATCTAGACACACTGCTTTGACCTATAGACATCTAGACACACTGCTTTGACCTATAGACATCTAGACACACTGCTTTGACCTATAGACATCTAGACACACTGCTTTGACCTATAGACATCTAGACACACTGCTTTGACCTATAGACATCTAGACACACTGCTTTGACCTATAGACATCTAGACACACTGCTTTGACCTATAGACATCTAGACACACTGCTTTGACCTATAGACATCTAGACACACTGCTTTGACCTATAGACATCTAGACACACTGCTTTGACCTATAGACATCTAGACACACTGCTTTGACCTATAGACATCTAGACACACTGCTTTGACCTATAGACATCTAGACACACTGCTTTGACCTATAGACATCTAGACACACTGCTTTGACCTATAGACATCTAGACACACTGCTTTGACCTATAGACATCTAGACACACTGCTTTGACCTATAGACATCTAGACACACTGCTTTGACCTATAGACATCTAGACACACTGCTTTGACCTATAGACATCTAGACACACTGCTTTGACCTATAGACATCTAGACACACTGCTTTGACCTATAGACATCTAGACACACTGCTTTGACCTATAGACATCTAGACACACTGCTTTGACCTATAGACATCTAGACACACTGCTTTGACCTATAGACATCTAGACACACTGCTTTGACCTATAGACATCTAGACACACTGCTTTGACCTATAGACATCTAGACACACTGCTTTGACCTATAGACATCTAGACACACTGCTTTGACCTATAGACATCTAGACACACTGCTTTGACCTATAGACATCTAGACACACTGCTTTGACCTATAGACATCTAGACACACTGCTTTGACCTATAGACATCTAGACACACTGCTTTGACCTATAGACATCTAGACACACTGCTTTGACCTATAGACATCTAAACACACTGCTTTGACCTATGATCATCCAAATGGGTATTCATGATGCTTGAAGGAAAGAAATACCCCAACAATAAAACAATAGAAATTTGGGGCTTTGCCATGAAAAGTTTCAACTCCTATAAGTTCACTTTGGAAATCAGAAACAAACTGTATGTACTGTTTTGTATATAAAAGTTTAGCTGCTTAACACATATTATATACACATGTGCTTGCTAGATACATGTATAACTTTATACTCTCCTGTGGTTTAGGCTGCCCATTTAGCACAGTGGTTGGTACATGCCTTTCTCAACCCAGGCTCAATCCCTATTCCTGGCTCATGGGACTTTGTTTGGTGGTCCTCTGGGTACTCCGGATTCCCCCTACAGTACAAGACCACACCAAAATAGACAATCTTACTGTAAAAAGTAAAAAGCTGCAAATTGCAGCTATAATTCCAAAATTCGTTCATTGTAGTAAGTTAATTGGGAAAAAGAGCTGGGACACACTACGAGTCTGCACATAATGAAGCCTCAGATGCAGAAGAACCTCATAAACTTCGAAGTACACACACACACACACACACACACACACACTTCTGTGGTTTATTGGGAAATGTGTGATTTAAATCTGGTAATTCACTGTTTAAACTGTGAATAATTATGATACAAAAATTCATTAATTTTGAATGTTTTAATATGAAATGATAGCGATATGACGACGTTTGACGTTTTTATTGCTACCGGGTATTAAACCAGACAGATGAAGCCTTTTAAAAAAAAACAAAAAAACGATGGGACATCATGAAATAAACCTGAACATTTGTTGGTTCTGGTTGATTAACAATTTAAGCCCACACATGATAATATAAAATATAAAGATTTTCACTCAAGGCTGTGCCACTCTTGAAAATATTAATTTCTCTGATCACTCGTAAATTAAAATCGATAATTTACCATAACCAACAAATATCCTCCATATGTTACAGACATATTTAAATATACGGTAGTTGACATTTATGGAAGCGTTCCAAGGTTTTAAATTGGAGAAAATATGTTGCACCTGATCTTAACTGAATACAGCTCACCAGTTCTAATATAAATGATGCTGTACACATGCAACAGTTTGTGTGGGCAGTTCCTATTGACATGGGCCAACACATTAGAATTGATGAAAACAATAGACATGATCTAGTTGTTTTTCTTATCTTTATTGTCATTTTAAAAATATGTTACATACTGTATGTATTTTTGGCATGAATCTGCATTTAATAAAAGAACAGTTAATCTCCTTATCAAAGTTATATGAAGAGTAAACACATATACAGATAAAACTGTTGCAGTCAGCTGAAAAGATGCACAATATAACATTATATTTCAGACATTAACGATGCTATATTGTATCTTCTTTGAAATAAGTTGTTATTTCTTGTTTCAAAAAACAATTTTGACCCTGCTTGACAATGCACAAAGTGAGAATAAATACCTAATGGCAATATGTTTGAAAATACAAAGCGAAAAAATAACCTTTTAAAATTCATCGACATAACAAGTGGGTAACCAGCAAAATGTAAACACACAGGCATTTTGACCGGCCAGATTAACAGGCAATAAAACACATATAAGTTTAAAGATGACTTCAAATCTTTTATGAATAGTCATTTTGTATGTGTATCTTTTATTTATAATTTAATGAGAATGTGTTTATTTGCAACACTGAAATCTGTTATTTTTAAGATTCAGTATCATTAAACCAATAATTACTTAACAACATGCACAACAAAATTAAAATGATTTAATGTTTAAAATTTATATAAATACTCATTTGATGTTTCTTTTCTTTTAATTTAACAACACAAGAAATCAACAAAATAGAGGATATATCCAAAATATATCATATCTGAAATTTAACTGAGGGTATTCCAAATAGGGCAAGCTTAGAGTCTAAAATAATAACTTCATAAAAAAAAAAGAATAAGCTTGTCCTATTTTCATTATATTTTTTTTATGAAAACAGATCTTCAAGTTATTAAAAAACAGATCTTCAAGAGTTTGCATATTAATTTAATTAAAATAATTCAGGGAATGTCAAGTTTGGTCTTCAGGTAAGCAACCTACACACAAAACATCCACAATACCTCCATCCAAACTCATGTTTTTGAGCAGAAATAGTTGTTCTATTTATAAACTAGCAGTGACCTTGACCTTGTTCACACTGGCCAAAAAATGCAATTCCAATCTAGTCTAAATTTAAGTTACCTACAAACGAAATTTAAATACATTACCTCCGACAAAACTGTAGTTATTAAGCAGAAACCATTTTTCTATTTTAGTAATCAATACAGAACTAGGTATTTATTCAAGCTTACTATATGTAAAGTTTCAAACTTTCATCAAGATTGGTAAACGCAAACTCAAGTTATTAAACAGAAACAACTTATGAGAGAGCAGACAACATTAATTTGGCAAATTTAGGATATTCAAGGGACAAAATTCAGAAGTTTATCCTATGCATTGCCTGGTTATCAAACTTGGTCAAGATAGTATGCCAATAAACATGGTCACAAAGTTTGAAGATGATACTATTAAATCTATTTGAGTAAGAGAGCGGAGAAGGTTTATTTTGCCAGTTTTTTATAATTTAAGGGCCACAATTCTGAAGTGCTTCATGCGATCTGGCTGGTTATCGAGCATCACTTATGTATGATGCCCACATAAAATGCCCTTTCCCATAATGTGCCCTGTTTTTCAAAACAGGTGTTTTTAACGTCAAGTAGAGAGATAAAACATTTTGACAAATCAATAAAATGTTCTTGGGTCAGACCATTTTCGAGGCCCGATTTTCGCTTTATAATCTTCAGTAAGCCTGGACTATAAGATAAAAACTTATTAAATAAAACAAATATAATTGAACTCAACAACATGATTATATAATAGAAATCAACAAAAAATGCCCTAGGCTTAACCATGTTATTCAATATTTAAGGGACATGTTCACAGATTTTGGCATGTTTTGAAGTTTTTCATTAAATGCTTAAAATTGATAAATGTAAACATCGGAACAAAAGAGCTCCAGTATGAATACAATAATAAAAGAAGCAACAAAAATTAATCCACGCCTGGGCTCGAACTACTGACACTTGGAGTAAACCTCTAGCGCCTAAACCACTCAGCCATCCGTGCTGATATCGTTCAACATGTATTATTTTTGTATAATCCTCGTAATGTCACAAAATATAACAATAACAACAGAACTTTTCAAATTATTCAATCGTTTTGTGTTTGTAACGCTTGATAATTTTTTAAATCGTCAAAAGATGCATATAATGGATATTTTAGAGCATGGTCAATGTTCAGTATTATTGTTTCCTTGCAAAAAATATAACTTCATAGAAAATTTGCCAATCTGAATCTTTTTTATAATTTTGCCAATTTACCAAAACATGAACACTAAGTAGTTAATCAAATGGTGGTTTATATCAATATATCATGTATGCATTTCCAATTGATGATACATGTGTTGGAAAAAACTATCCTTCAAATAATAAACAGGCATCTACAATTCCACAAATAGAGGACAATTACATATCTTTAATAAACAAGTAATACACAATAATAAAAACAACACAGGCATAAAATCATAAATTATTATCATTAAAATGTTGCAGTATATAACACTATTTTAGTAACGTGTGTGATAAATAACTGACTAGCGTCAACACTTGTAACTTTAAGTCATTTACGTTTTTCATGTACTGCATTAGCACTGATTTGCATGTACTGTGTTAACACTAATTTGAATGTAATGCATGAATATTGATTTCAATGTATTGCATCAACACTAATTTCAAGGTACTGAATTTACACTGATTTTAATGTACTGAAGTTTTACTGATTAAAATGTATATCTTTTCAAGTTATTCAAAGTTACACATTATTAACATTAATAAACAAATTTTAAAACATGTGTATAACAAAATATAGTAAATAATTCAATCACAAAATAATACTTTTAAAGTTCACAAGTACAGACCCAAGGTATTATCAAGCAAAAAGTGTAATTTCCAAGTATTATGGTGATCCAGAGTCATGTTTAACCCTTTGCATGCTGGGAAATTTGTCGTCTGCTAAAATGTTGTCTGCTAAATTTCTAAAATTAGCATTTTCTTCGATTTCTTTTTCAAAGAATACTATCAGAATAGCAAACAGTTTGGATCCTGATGAGACGCCACGTTCTGTGGCGTCTCATCTGGATCCAAACTGTTTGCAAAGGCCTTCAAAATCCGGTTCCAGCGCATAAAGGGTTGAGTATCTGACCACCATGTCCCTTCAAAGTCAAATACATTGAGCTGATATTTTTTATGGAAGAGGTATATATTATCTCATTTCAGATGAGTACTGAACGCAACAGTAAATATCTGCATGTTAAAAACAATAAATATTTAGATGTTATGGTTATGAAAATTCAGTTAACCAATGTTCAACTATGATTATTAATGAACTTTTATTTTTAACTAATCAAAACGTAATTATTTCATTTGTAAAGTTAATACTACAGACAAACATCAAACAAACATCATCATCATCAGACAAACATCAAACAAAGCTAAATTCAGCAATTTTACAAAAGAAAGAGAAATAATTAATTTAACAAAATAAAGATTTTTTTTTATATGACAAATGTGTCAACATGACCGATTATAGATCTTTAATTCTCGGTACATTATAACAAACAAAAGGAAACATTTGGTAGGCAAGGATTTCTTAGTACAAAAGCAATATCATGGTCCCTTTGTACGTTATATTACACAAATTATATTGATATTAAATTATAAAGCAACAAAGTAATATAACTCACAGTACATGGTCAGAGGTGTTCAGAAGTAGAGATGTAACAAGCAGGAGAATCAACCCTTTCCCGTTCAGAGGCAATTTGAAAATGGCTACATGCAACCAGCATAACACCAGGACAGCTGGCGAGTAACTTGATGAACTCGCACGCTGTTCAGGTTTTATGCTGTTTGCTGCTCATTAGTTATTGGAGTTGGACATGAAGTCTTTAACTTTGGAATCCATTAAGAAAAGTCTTTTATTATATCAGATTCTTAAGGGACTACAAATGCATGTAAATGCATATCTGAGTGGTGAAAGGTAAAGAAATATCACTTTCATTTCATAGAGACAACGTTTTGACTGGTGATATAATATTCTAATGAACTATTTATAGTACTTTGTAGATCCTAAACGTCTTATTCGTGAACACATGTTTGAAATATTTCGCGTACTCTGGCGTCTGTTTACGGACCTCGTCACAGAAGCGTGGTGTGGAACTCTTGACCAGGCCGGGCTCAGACTGACCACTGTCTGGAATCTGGACATAAGGACAATTGAAAACAAATGAGCATCGATCTGGAAAAACGGGGCTGAATGCATGTGTGTAAAGTGTCGTCCCAGATTAGCCTGTGCACATTGCACAGGCTAATCTTGGACAAAACTTTATGCACATTTATAAAGCCCCGTTTTTTCAGAGCATGATTAAATTCATAGTGCTAATTGTAGAGTAACTGAAGTAAAGCATAGTTAACAAGGCTTGTCACCATAGGATGACATATGCCCCCTTTTTCCACATTTTTCTAAACCTAAACGCAAAGTGTTTTTCCACATTTTTCGAAACCTAAACGCAAAGTGTGACAAAATTTCAGACAGACGAACAGACAGACAGACGGACAGTGCGATCACTATATGCCCACCTTCGGGGGCATAAAAATGGGCTAAATTAAAGCCAAATTAACACTCAAAATCAACAAATATTTCGTTAAATACATGTACTGTTACAAAAACATAGGTTCAGAAATGTCAAATTGATGGTTCAAACTAATTTGTTGAACTGCATGTACAAACGTTCACCTGTCATTTAACATGTCTAGTTTGACGTTGACATACGATGCCCATTTATGCATCCCTTTATGAAGACATGATATTAAACTTGATGTATTAGTTGACAACCTTTACTGACGTGTTATAATTTTGAACCAGATGCATACATGAATTAGAGTATCATTAGTTGTCTTTCTTATGCACTATGTGACACTCATGCCCTTTGTCACAAACCACTCAGTTGTCAATATCTAGTAAGTCACAAACCACTCAGTTGTCAATATCTAGTAAGTCACATACCACTCCATTGTCAATATCTAGTAAGTCACCTACCACTCCATTGTCAATATCTAGTAAGTCACCTACTTCTCAATTGTCAATATCTAGTAAGTCACCTACCACTCCATTGTCAATATCCAGCAGGTCCGGTAGACGACAGCCGCCTTTTGACGGCGCCAGACAGATGCTGTCCTCAAGGATGATGTAGTCTGTCAGGTATTTTTTCATCAGCTCATGGACGTCCTGGGGCTCACGCTTTGCGTAATACTGGTACAGCTGGACAGGAGATAAAGAAGTTAAATACTACTGTGGATTCCATTAAATTTGTTAACCCTTTCCGATTAGATACGCATTCCCTTAGATTCTCAAAGTTTATTAAACCCCTTGCTTACTAAATTCCAGTTTTAAAGGCTTCATTTCAAACCCTAAGGTACTGATGCGCAGCAAACAGCATAAATCCTGAACAGACTGCGAGTTACTCACAGGCTGTTCTGGTTTTATGCTGGTTGCATACAGACATTTTCACTTTGCTTCTGAGCAGGAGGGATTGACATGAAATTTCATGGATACGAAACAACACATGGCACATTTTTTAGATCTTTAATTTGTGGATTTTTTATAATGTGGGGTATAAGACTTGGAAAGTTAATATGTGTTGAACACTTTTTTTCTTGGTTGTATGGACCCATGAAAATCCAAACACAAAATTGTCCAAGTTCTAGTCAGCGAATGCAACCCATCCCCCTCCTCCATTGTGCCATATTTATTTTGTATTGATTTTCAACCAGTAATACAACCAAAGCCACTNCCCTGGCCCCTCCCCCCCCCCCCTCCCCATCCCACCCTGCCTATCCACAACACTGTGCCCTACCTCCTTAGTCTTGATGCGCAGGTGTTTATCCTCGTAGTGGGGGTGGTTGGTGATTGGTCGCCCGGTGCTCAGTTTGATGCCAGCCATCAGCTGCATGCTCCCTGTGAGAGACGCCAAGGGCGCTGTGTTGGCCCTGGAATGGTCATCATTCAGTTGGTCAAAGATTAACCATTGATTAAACTAACCATTATTAAAGTTTTGAGACAAATCTCTCGCTTTTTGCACTATGATGGCTTAATTTTGTAGAACTATATAATACTCTGAACTGATTTGGGTCAGGGACACATTCCTCGGAGTACTGAGGTTATTGACTGGAAATCCCCTGTTTGCTGTTTTTCTATTTTTTTGTAACAGTGACCTTGACCCTGACCCAACTGGCCCCAAAAGTGACTGCAAGATGGGTCTTCGTGAAAGCTAACAAGCAGAAAATGTCAGTGCAATATTATCATCCAAACTAAAGTTATTGAATGGAAATGTTTTTTTTAATTTTTATTAACATTGACCTTCACCTTGACTCAACATGCCCCAAATACAATTGCAAAGTAGGTATACATGCTAGCTTAATATATGCAAAGTTTTATAAAGACTTGTCAATGCAAACTCAAGTTATTGAGCAGAAACCACCTGTTTGAAACCGCCCGCTGGCTGGCATGCCAGAGGGCCTGCCATGCCCTAATCTAATATCAAGGTGTTTTAACATTGTTGGTAAAAAGTATTGTTACTTGATCCACTCAATGAGCTCCACTGTGTCTGGGTCCCAGAACTCCTTCAGATCTTCCAGTTCTTTTAGGGCCGGAGGAAGGGCCTGGAAAAGAGTACAGAGGGGGTTAAAACAGTACAGGGGGATAACACAGTGGAGAGGGATAACACAGTAGTGAGGGGTTAACACAGTAGAGTGGGGGGGGGNGAGTGGGGGAATAACACAGTAGAGGGGGATAACACAGTAGAGTGGGAGGATTACACAGTAGAGTGGGGTTAACACAGTAGAGTGGGGGGATAACTCATTAGAGGGGGATAACACAGTAGAGTGGATGGGGATAACACAGTTGAGTGGGATATAACACAGTAGAGGGGGATAACACAGTAGAGTGGGGGATAACACAGTAGAGGGGGATAACACAGTAAAGTGGAGGAGGATAACACAGTTGAGTGGGAGATATCACAGTAGAGGGGGATAACACAGTTGAGTGGGAGATAACACAGTAGAGGGGGATAACACTATAGAGTTGGGGATAACACAGTAGAGTGGGGGAATAACACAGTAGAGTGGGGGATAACACAGTCGAGGGGGATAACACAGTAAAGTGGAGGGGGATAACACAGTAGAGTTGAGGAGGATAACACAGTTGAACGGGGGATAACACAGTTGAGCGGGGGATAACAGTCGAGTGGGGGATAACACAGTAGATGGGGATAACAGAGTAGAGTGGGGGGGATAACACAGTAGAGTGGGGTTAACATAGTAGAGTGGGGGATAACACAGTAGAGGGGGATTACACAGTAGAGGGGGATAACACAGTAGAGTGGTATAACACAGTAGAGGGGGATTAAACAGTAGAGGGCGATAAAACAGTAGAGGGGATAACACAGTAGAGGGGTATGAAAAAGTAAACGGGAGGATAACATAGTACATGTAGAGAGTGTAATAACAGGGAGTAGAGAGGAGGGAAAATGTGTAGGAAGTGGGGTAGCACAGTACAGAGGGGGATAACGCAGTAAGAATAGGAAAATAATAGCTGTAGAAGGGCCTTAAATAAGAGTAGAGGGTGTATCATACAGTATGGAGAGTTAACAAAGTCAAGAGGGGAAATCACAGAAGAGAGAATAGAAAATACCTGTAGTAGAGGGGGATAAGTTGAAAGGGGATAACACAATGGGGGTGTAACGCAGTAGCGGGGGAATAGAATAGCTGGGCCAAGGCATAAAATAGAGTGATAGGAGGATAACACAGTAGGGGATAAGAAAGGAGAAAGGAAGAGAACGTACATTACAGAGAGAAGGATAATAAAGTAGAGAGATAGATAACACAATAATCTGTGAAACCATTGAAAATATTTCATCTGTGCAGTTATTGACTTCATTGGACATTAAACTATTGCAACAGCCTTAATGGATGGAAGAACACAATAGTAAATGGATAATACAAAATGGTGGAGCTAATAAAATGACCGTGTTAAAATAGTTTCATTTTCAACAATCTCTGGATCCTTTAGACTGCTCATGTGCTGGTATTGGAGTATGAAATTTGGAAATTAATTTTATGCTGATAAAAAAAAGATAATTTTCTACCATATTCATCAGTTGCGTAATTAATCATGACTCAAGACATGCAGCATGTGGAACTGAGTTATAATTGATACAGTTGACTTACAATTGCCAGTAAGAGCGCCAGCACTGTAATGGTGGTCAGATGTCTAGCAATCTGTACCTGCAATTACATGAGGGTGCAAAATGTACATACATGAAAAAGCTTCAACAAGAAATTTGGAAATATCTAGAAAACTAAAGTTTTAGAACCAAGTGCATAGGACAGCACAATTATTTATTTTGTTCTATTTATAGTTATGGTGAAATATGCAATCCTAAGTGATGTCCCAATAAAAGGTTAACGCTGTTAAAGCACTTAAATTGGCAGGGGTACACATTTCTTGCAATTTCAATTGTGCACATAATGGTCTTAAATTTGTGCAATGTCAATTTTGACCATTGGTCTCTTAAGTTTCGTTCTTTTGTAAGAAGATCCAGCAGATGCCATGGTGGTTAACAATACTCTTCAATAAAAAGATAAACCGCCAAACACATAAAGTTATAAACTAGCTAAGATCTAAGCATCATATCTGATTGAACCAAACAGTGATCAAACCTTAATCAGAACTTTGTTTTTTTTCCAGAAACGTGCTAGCTGTCCCTAAAAAGTTTTGTCTTAATGACAAATTTTCCCGATAAATGTTTTTGTAAAGCAACAAAAAAGGTACCAGAATATCAGCTTTCCTCTGGGAAAACCAGGCTTAATGCTTTGCATAAAGTGTCGTCCCAGATTAGCGTGTGCAATATGCACAGGCTATCAGGGACGACACATTCCACTTTTATTGTATTTCATGGTTAAAGGAAGTCTCTTCTTAGCAAAAATCCAGTTAAGCCTTTGAGCGCTGGAACCGGATTTTGAAGGCCTTTGCAAACAGTTTGGATCCAGGATCCAAACTGTTTGCTATTCTGATAGTATTCTTTGAAAAAAAAAATGAAAAAAATGCTAATTTTAGAAATTTAGCAGACAACATTTTAGCAGACGACTAATTTCCCAGCATGCAAAGGGTTAAGCCCATGCGGAATGCACACAGTGCAGTTCATATATT
Organism: Dreissena rostriformis; assembly: GCA_007657795.1. Taxonomy (NCBI): domain Eukaryota; kingdom Metazoa; phylum Mollusca; class Bivalvia; order Myida; family Dreissenidae; genus Dreissena; species Dreissena rostriformis. Next base: position 184,410 of record VMBQ01001420.1, on the reverse strand, counting down.
TTTTCATCAATAAAACTTGAAACTTGCTAATTTGATGAAAAACCTATTTATATAATTATATTCAATGGCGTTGTACAAAACATATATATGTACATAAACTTGATAAAAAATAAGAGTGATTGATACTATAATGAAGCATTAATTCAAGGATTAATAATCTAAAAATGTGTGATATAAATAACAAGGGACAAAATTGTCACAAAACTAGGTTTTCAATAAAAAAAAGGTCTGATAAAGGGAGACAACTGCAACTAAAAATGTGCATTGCTACTGACATAGTTATGGCCCGGACAAGCTCATTTATGGCCATTTTTGACCTTTGACCTCAAAGTGTGACCTTGACCTTGGAGATATTGACGTAATTCTTTCGCGCGACACACCGTCCAATGATGGTGAACAAATGTGCCAAATGATTTTAAAATATGACAATAAATGACATAGTTATGGCCCGGACAAGCTCATTTATGGCCATTTTTGACCTTTGAACTCAAAGTGTGACCTTGACCTTGGAGATATCGACGTAATTATTTCGCGCGACACACCGTCCAATGATGGTGAACAAATGTGCCAAATAATTTTAAAATCTGACAATGAACGACATAGTTATGGCCCGGACAAGCTTGTTCCGCCCGCCCGCCAGCCCGCCAGCCAGCCCGCCAGCCCGCCCGCATTCGCCAATCTAATAACCAGTTTTTTCCTTCGGAAAACCTGGTTTAAAATGCTGTTAGAAACATAAGCAATAAAACAATGCCGGCTACAATATTAAAACACAGTAAGAGTAAAATATTATGTAATAGATTGATATAACTAGGGTTAAGACAATAATTCTAATGATATTATGAGCAAATTTTTGGGAACATAAAGACACTGTTTTTCATTAACTGAAAGGATACGTGAAAGGATATTTTTGCACTCTGGCTGTCGGATTCTGCAGCTACCGGTCACCTGTCACCCTTACGGACACTTCCTTTGGGTTTTAACCTTATTTGAACTATTGTGACTACAAGTCACAAATAGACTGACCAAGTGTGACTACAAGTCACAAATAGACTGACCAAGTGTGACTACAAGACACAGCTGAAGGTTAAAATTACAGTGTGACTATGAGACACAACAAGAGGGGCTAAGCGTGACTAAAAGACACTGCTTATACTACCACCATGTGAGTTGAAGATGATGAAAATAATGCAATTTTTGAGGCCACGATGGAACGCCTGCCCTACCACGACTTCCTGGTTGATCCTCAGTCTACCCAGCATGCTCTTCCACGTCTTGAAGTCCCCCACCCCAAATGCTGCCAGGATGCACATGTACGGGGTCCACAGATACTTCATGCGCAGGGTTGACATGCCGAGAGCACCAAAAAACACTGCCTGGACTGGAGTAGGGTAGTACAGAGAAAAGGTTTAGTTTAGTTGCATTAACTTTTGAGTCGTGCTCTGGGTTTAATGCACAAGCTAATCATGGACCACACTTTCCATCTAGACTGGATTTTTGTTTAGAAGAGACCTTCTTTTAAACAAAAAATTCCATAAAAGCTGAAAGTGTCGTCCCTGTCCAGAAGAAAAATTCCTATATTGACTGTCATTATTGATGGACCAACAACTTTGTTTAACACCGGACTGAAATCTTTGGGCCAGGAGAAATGACGGGAACTGGCCATAACACAAATATTTGTTAATTGATAGACCGTTGAGTTGAGTTATTGATTTAAATTTATGTAATAAAATCTTCCTTATAATTCTCCTATCCACTGACCACCCCACTCACTGGCATGGAATGCAAGATCTGGTCTGGCAGACAGCAGGTGGGTGTGTTTAGGGACCGGGTGATCCTTGACCCCTACATCATGACTGTGGTTGCTGAAACAAATACAACAACGTAAGAGGCGGTCAAGGATAACCCTTTCTTGCTCAGAAGCCAAAAGAAAAAGGCTATATGCAACCAGCATAATACAAGATAAGCCTGTGATTAACTCGCAGGCTTTTCATGTTTTACGCTGTTTGCTGCTTACAGTATCTTAGGATTGGTAATGAAGCCTTTTACACTCAGATATGCATTTTGACCCATTTTAAGTCCCTTAGAAAATCAAATTAAATTACAGACCTTTCTTACTAGGGTCAAGTTCTAGGGGCTTCATTTACAACCCTAAGGTACTGATGAGCAGCAAACAGCATAAAACCTTAACAGACAGCGAGTTAAGCGAAGGCTATTCTGGTTTTATGCTGGTTGCATATAGCCATTTTTGCTTTGCTTCTGAGCAGGAAATGGTTAATTGTGGTTAGATTGTGTGGCATTAGAATGTATAAGAATGCACCACACAGAAATACAAAAGTGAAGTTCTTCACACATCATTCGAGCAGATGAGTCTTTGAAAAAGAATACAAATTTGCTTTTGTTGAATCTTCAATAAACAATGAGACTAAAACCAATATCATTTACATCATTTTTTTTTTATTTATTTAATGTAATTCATATAACAAACGATTTGTATCTTTGGACCATTGCAAGAGCATCAAAGTGTCTATGAACATAAGCACAGACAAATAAACATTTCTATTTTTGAATTTTTTATCTCTATTTCTATCAGACCTCCAGCTCTATTTCTATCTGACCTCCAACTCTATAAATATCTGACCTCCAGTTCTATTAATATCTGACCCTAAGCTCTATTAATATCTGACCTCCAATTCAATTCATATCTGACCTTCAGCTCTATTAATATCTGACCTCCAGCTCTATTTCTATCTGACCTCCAGTTCTATTTATATCTGACCTCCAGTTCTATTAATATATGACCTCCAGCTCTATTAATATCTGACCTCCAGCTCTATTAATATCTGACCTCCAGTTCTATTAATATCTGACCTCCAGCTCTATTTCTATCTGACCTCCAGCTCTATTAATATCTGACCTCCAGTTCTATTAATACCTGACCTCCAACTCTATTTCTAACTGACCTCCAGCTCTATTAATATCTGACCTCCAACTCTATTTCTATCTGACCTCCAGCTCTATTAATATCTGACCTCCATTTCTATTAATATCTGACCTCCAGCTCTATTTCTATCTGACCTCCAGCTCTATAAATATCTGACCTCCAGTTCTATTAATATCTGACCTCCAGCTCTATGAAGATATGACATCAAGCTCCATCTCTATTTGATCATTAACTCAATTGATATCTAACTTTCCAGTTTTATTCATACATGACCTCCAGCTCTATAAATATCTGACCTCCAGTTCTATAAATATCTGACCTCCAGTTCTATAAATATCTGACCTCCAGTTCTATTAATATCTGACCTCCAGTTCTATTAATATCTGACCTCCAGTTCTGCATGACTGCAATGAAGAGCACAGCCAGCAGTGAGAGATGAGTGAGCAGGTATATGGGGAACACAAGGAGTCGAGACATTCGCTCAAACGTGTCCAGTTGCAGGAATCCAAACGCCTCGATACACAGGTACAGTCTCGAGTCAAAGTCCCTGCGAACAGAAACAAGAGTCTATGAATGTAACTGCAATAACCCTATGAGCGCTGGAACCGGATTTTGAAGGCCTTTGCAAACAGTTTGGATCCAGATGAGACGCCACAAAACGTGGCGTCTCATCAGGATCCAAACTGTTTGCTATTCTGATAGTATTTTTTGAAAAAAAATCGAAGAAAATGCTCATTTTATAAATTAAGCAGACAACATTTTAGCAGACGACAAATTTCCCAGCATGCAAAGGGTTAATATGAGTCTCACTCTTGGAAAAGGAGGTTAAATACATGTGCGTTAAGTGTCCTCCCAGATTAGCCTGTGCAGTCGGCACAGGCTATAGCCTGTGCAGTCGGCACAGGCTAATCAGAGAAGAAGCTTGCTGCTTTTATGGAATATTGTGTTTAAAGACAGTCTCTTCTTAACGAAAATCCTGTCTAAGCGGACAACACATTACGCACATGAATTAAATACCCTTTTCCCAGAATGCGGCTCATATGCATATTTTTGTATTTGCTTTAACAAATTCAATCCCTTGAGAGGAAAAGAAGACTCTCATACAGGGCCTGTATTATCCCTTCCTTTCTCAAAATATTGACATTAGAATAATGCATATTCTTGAAGTTGCTCTGCTCTTCTCTTAGGACTTTTCTTAATCAGGCTCTCAATACTTACCAAACATTTAAAGATACTTTGTTCTTTTATACCTTATGATAAATTTTTTTTTTTTTTTTTTTTTTTTTTTTTTTTTTTTTTTTTTTTTTTTT